>WTXG01000599.1:0-10885 GCA_022496185.1 Multifurca ochricompacta | reverse complement strand
TCTCTGTACCCAGCGGCCAAGTGAGTCCCTAGGTTTTAGAGTTTTGAAATAATTTGAATCGTATCCTCATAGGTTGACCCAGTCGCGCCGCGAGGAGTTGTCACTTATAGGATCTCAATTCTGGTCTGCGAGTAGCCGCGTGCTTTTGCTTCTTCTTTTCCTATTCATTATTAACGTCTTTTAGTTGCTTTTCGAATCTATCCCCCTTATCTATGTGCTCTCTTTGGGGACTATCTCCTAGCTCACGTGGACACAGCCTCGCCCTTCTCATCGCGCGCATGCTCGCTACTGGGTGGTCGACGTACGCATTGTGGCACACCATAAACACCAACGACGACCGCCTATTTTCACCTTATTGAAAGGCCAGATACGCCGTGTCACATAAGCTTGTACTCGTAGTACTTTACGAGACGGCTTGTGCTTCAGGTGCGGTTAGTAGCCGTTCTATCTTACCCCACTATTTCTCATGCATATATCCTCCCTAGATTGTGGACCTCGCGTTGCATTGGGATGCGCTCTTGATTTCCATTTACCTCTCCTGGCACCTTTACGAGGTATTAGTTCGGCCCCCACCTCGTTCGCAGCTACCGTTTTACCCATTTTACGCTAGGCTTATCGCACCCACACCTTCAGGCGCGTTGGTCTGCCGAAGGATATTCTGTGAATGTACGGCCTTTCCGTCGTTCTATACTCAAGCCACAGGTCTTGACAGTTTCATACAGTACTTTCTTGCAGTCTTGGTCAGCATCTAGCTATCTCTTTTCATCCTTGTCAATCCAATGGCGCTCTGGGTCGATCAACTTCTCCATCTTACACCCCAGTCTATAATGGGACATTCATTCTCACCATTCACATCTGATTCCATCACTTCGCTGCGCGGTGGCTGATGTGGATTTCAATTTCAGTTGCTGATCCCCTGGCTGACGATCATACGTTTCGACTTTCGACAACCTGTGCTGGCGCGCTGACGAGCACATCGGCACATCGTAGGGTTGATACTCCGTGCGCCGCGGGTGGCGCAAGTTGACCTGGGCATTCCTTGCCATCGCTTTCTTCATGTTCGCGTGGTCAATGATGTTCTACTCGCGCGTATATCGTTTTATCTTCATAGACTGGCCATTCTTCGGTTGCATGACTGTCTCTTCGTTTATGGCACTGCTCTTCTCCACTGGCTTTCGCCTTCGTGTGTCTGCGCAACTATGACAAGGGTCTCGCACAGTGGAGTAAGCAATCTTTTCTGTTCTTCCTCGCGAGTAACTGCTAACGTTACGACATGGTGGAACCAGTATACGTGGAACAGGTATTTGGGAATGATAACTTTGAGCCTGATCTATTCCCTGCTGAGGTGATAGAAAAGGAATGAAATCCTGATGGGGACCGCGCATCAATAGAATAGAGAACGCACATTAAGATCTGCTTTAATCTTGTGTCTGAACTCTTTCTAGTATTTCTCGTCCCTAAACGCCTCGCGGTCTTTCTCTGAATATAAATCTTTGGAGGTTAGAGAAGTCACTGTGACTGTGAATCTCTATCTATGTGCGTGAAAGATTGTGATGGATACAGTCGTCTCTCCCTGGATCACGACCGGCGAGTTCGAGCATGGTGTGAAGGGAGAATGGCTCTCCGATCCACGTCTTTGAGAGGGTGTAGTTTACGATCGACTTGACTTTGGGTTGAAGCGCGCTGCCAAGTTGGATTCCGGAAGGACCCTTAAAATGACAAGACCCCAGTCAGACGATACGAAAGAGTGTGCGTTGGGGAGGGGGAGGACTTAGCACGCTACCAGTCACGCACTTTCCAATAACACCGACGGCCTTATCCCCCCCAATCCTTCACAACTTCTTCCCACCAACCCTCCTCGGTGACGTCCCACTGCCCACTGTGCAGTACGCATCCACGGAAATCACTAAGACCTGGAATGGAGAATACCAACACCCATGAGAACCAGGTACCTCGTGTACTCGACCTCCGCATCACCGTCTCCATCACGCCGGATCCTGAGGTGTCCTCCCATCCCACAAGGCGTACGTGAGCCCGTGTTGCAGTTTTATGTGGCGCCTGAGCTTGTGTACGTTTCGACCACTCAGTTGAGGTAACTGAGGATCTCGGGCCCAGAGGCGTACAATCCGGACCAGTCTACCTACCACCGTCAAGATCGCGTCAGTTTGGTCAATTCTAAAGGTGGATGAGTGTTTTTTGGCCCGCTTCTTCTGAGAAAGCGACGCACATTGGTCCCGACGACGCACGAACGGAGATATCCGGCTTGAGAGCGAGTGACGACCAGGGAAGTGTCCTACACTGTGGGAGGGTATATCACAATGGGAGTCCCTGTTCATTGAGGACTGAACTGAAGGCTGAAGATGGATGTATTTGTTAACGAACCAAGTACCGCCGATCCCATTCTCCTTTTCATAAACTGTCAACTCGATGTTTGGCACCTTCCCGCGCAAAGCTATAGAATAATGGAACTTGGTGAGAAACTATAGAGAACAAAAGAAGATTGTTTCGGACCGGATGGCTGCGAGGATGCCACAAAATCCGGCACCGACGCATACAACTTTGATAGGTCGATACTCATCAATGGCAAACTGGCCGAATTGAAAGTTCTCAGAGTGATTGCTTGTGTTCACACGCGTTTGGGAAGAAGAAGAAAAGGTGGCCATGTTGATAGAAAAAAACGGGTCAGGACCAAGTAGTAAATTACGATTACTCACTTGAGCCTTTATATTAAAGAGTATATGGGTATAAAAAGAACCTTGGCGATAAGGATAAAGGATTCCACCCTAAACATCCGCGGTTGTGGTGGAAGCATGTGGCCCTCATCCTCGCGGTTGTAATAAGCGGACCTCTACTCAATGCCTTCAAAGCATCAATATCAGGAGCTTCTTCGGCAGCTTGAGCGAGGAGTTGCTAAGCGTGTCGTCCTGAAAGTTGCAAAGACGTAGCGTACAGAAACATTATTTATATTTCTTGCACAGAAAGTCGGCTATGTTTCGAAGAGATAACGTGGATCGTGTGTGCAGCACACCAACCGAATGGGAGAGATTGAATGGTGGGGATGACTTGTGAGTGTGGGAACTACATTTCCACGCCACCGCCACCCAACCAAAAGCTGTCGTCTCCCTCTCCCTCCTCTCTCTTTTGTAGCCAAGTTACTCATGCTCGCCACTTCCTTGACATTATCCATAACAAGATCTTTTTCTCCTTAGTGAGGGCTAGATGCAGAAAGGTGAATGTAAGCTCTTTTTCTCCTTCTATCACTGACAACTTTTTAACTTGGAACTTAGTCCAGTTGACCATGTGGGTGCTAGATCATGGCGCCGATATCAATGCAAAGGGCAACTTTTTTGGATACGTTCTGCAGGCAGTGGCACCCAAGGAGATTTGGAGATGGTGAAATGGCTGCTAGGCCATGGTGCTGATGTCAATGTGAGGCGGCTAATGATATCCTTGCAGGTGGGCAGACAAGGACATGTGAGATCGGAAATCGCTGCAGACTGGTGCTGATGTCAATGCGGAGGGCGGCCGTTATGGATATCCTCTGCAGGCAGTGGCAGATAACAGAGATGTGGAGATCGAGAAATGGCTGATTGAGCATGGTGCGAGGATCAACGTGTAGACATGTATGGAACTTCTTTCAGAGTGGCAAATTTGCAGAGTATTTTTGTATGTATGTACGCAGCACTTCATCTTAATTGTTGTAAGGATAGCTTGGCCACTAGACCAAAGCATATCGTTCAGTTTTGTCCTCTTTCATTCACACAGTACTAATCTTCCCTTTCAACTGGTCCGTCAACCATGTATATAAAGGTACATACAATGCTTGTAGCAGGACTAGCAGAAGCAAAGAGAATCAAAAGGTCAAATAGGAACTAGTGAGCAGCGTTATTCGCAAAGGTCGAACACGACAAATCATAAAGTCCAAAATCTTAGATTACCTCAGAGCTCCTTCTCATACCTCTGATCACCACTGTCTCTCTCTTTGTTCGGGAACACACTTTGCCTCAAACTCAACACAGATCATATCTGTACAGTGGCCAGTATGCAACGAGCCTAGTCCATGTAGGGAAAGTAAAGTGTTATAAGGAGAGACCAGTCTCATGAGCATTGAGATGAGGATGAAAGGGAAATAATAGAACAAGAAAGCAGTTCACTACGCACTCCAACACCTCTTCTTCAATACACCCTGGGTGGCATTACATCCTTTGACAATTGACTATAGCGATAGATGACAACCTAAAAGGGGGTTGTAGTAGTGCGCCTCGGCGAATAGTCCTTGAGTTGAAGCTTGAAGGTGTGGTGTGATGTTGTGTGAATAGACTATTATTAGGGGGTACCAGTGTTAGTCCGGTACGGCGAGCTGAATTTGCCGGTACGGTTGGCGATAGCACGAAAATCAACCTAAGAGCAGAGTGAGCGCAAGTAAGAGTAAAAGCGATTGTTAAGTTCGCTTTTATGAGAATCAAGTTGAAGCAGACAGTTGGATAGGAAGGGATCAAACTGGATAATAGATTTCAGACAAACTACTAGGGTTTTTATACAATTTAACTATAGAAGTCAATATAAGAGAGATAACACAATAAAGTCGAAACTACGGGGGCACGCAAAAGGGGCGGAACTGTAATGTACAATTGTAATGGTATTTGTTACACCTCAATTTTATACCATCAAAGGCGCAATATGCGCCCATCAACTCTTTCTTATTTTCCCGCTACTTTTAATCAGATCGGTCGATCACAATATTACTTTACTATATAGTAGCTAGATAGCAAACACCTCGAGTCTCAGACTCGAGCTCTTGTATCTTTCGGTATTGCAATCAGACTTTGTTGTTTCTCCTTTCTCTGGATTGTCCTGCGAACAATCCCAGACGTCTAGACCACTGAACACCTCCTTCGGAGCCCCCGAATCACGACTTCCGATCTCGCGCACGATACGGCCTGCCGACCGTAACAGTATTAGTCGCGCTTGCATAAAATCGAAACGAGATAAGATAATAATTGAGATATGAAATGCGTTTACTCTTTCTATGCTCTCTTCCACCTTTCTACCTCTCTCCTCTCGGGAACACTTTGCCTCGCACTCACCGCAGATTGGATCCGCACAAAGCAAACGAGTTACTCCCTGACATCCGTAAGAGCAAGACAGTGCGGTTGCACCTAGAGTCACCGCGTCAATGCGTTCATTTTCCGACCTTGTGTTTTATTCCATACCCGCGTTGCCAACCGGATCGTGGTCGTCCCCTGCACATGTTTGAACAGAATTGAATCTGTTTTCAGGACAGCTCTACTTTGATAGTAGAGGAGAATATGAAAGAATATGCGCGCTCCTCGCGTTACACATGGTACATCCGGGTGCGGAGCAGATAGAAGTAGATGGATTCGTACCACCGAAGTACCACACTGGGGAGACTTCCCCATTCACCACTAGCAAGATAGCATTGTTCAAGAAGTTGATTGGATTGCAGAGGAAGGGGATGGCGTATGGAGGAATGGATCTCGGGCAAGTTTTAGATGCCTGCCCTTGAGCAGCGATTTTGCGTAGAGACATAGGAAGTCCTCCCTAGAGAAGGTGTTCAGGCCATAGTGAGCCGTATAACATACAATGTCCAGAATACAATAAATTTATAAAATTTACGGATTCTTCAGTGATTTTCGAGATGGTCTCCTGGAGTTGAGTTGATTGAATTTGGTTTGTGCAAAGGTGGGCCTGCCACTTGCTTGTAATGGCTACTATGTACCTGGTAGTAGCCGCGCGATTTAGGCGTTGTCCAGTCGAATTCAAAATAAATAAATAAATAAAGTGCGCTAAACCTTTTTTTTTTGGAATCAAGTTTCATTGACGCGCTTGCAAGGCCGTGCCTAAGTTGCGCGGCTATCTAGTACAAAGGGTCCCCTAGTAGCTACTGTAATTGTATTAGGGCAGAGCCCCATTGAAAAACCCCGGGGGAAAATAAGTAGTGAGATTGGCTAAGTGAGGCGAGCGCAGACTGCCGATGCCGTCGAGTCGATAGGAGAGGGGGGTCCATTAGGCCTCTGCTAGGCCTAGTCTGGATCAAGAAGCCATTTTGCAGCAGAGCTTCAACGAGGTTCTTGGTATTGAAGATGGTCATCAGGGGATGACCAAGTGTGCATGTTTGACGCAATGCGGCTCTCGTGGTGGAGTGGCAGTCATAAATGTTAAACAGGCATGCTGCTGGTTACTGACTCAGAATACTGGTACAGAGATGCCGGGATAGCGGTCTGACATAATTGTGAGATAAGCATATACATCTAAGAGGGCATGTGATCAAATCACATCATTAGCGAGATGACACGCTCGTTTAAATTAGTAGCTGATATAGTACATTAAAATGAATGTATATAAGCCACTGTATAGCTGCTATAGATAAAGCAGTTGCTATACATTATCGCATGCATCTAAGTCTCTAAACTAACAAGGTGAGATAGTTAGTAGTACTGTAGTATCTAAAGTACAATCCTGCGCCATGCCTGTTCCACAATGCATGTGCACAACGGCCCCGTCCACAGCTCACAGACCAGACACCAGTAAGCACCGGAAGCGACCGGATAGTTCAGGACCGGATAGCCGGACACCCGGTGGACCGATCTCTTATTGATCGTGATAAGATAAGATAATCTCAAGTGCGTCCATTAGCACAACACGTTCCTTTGACAATTAAGTAGTTATATTCCTCTCACTCTTCAAGTATTATATAGGCACTCTACTTTGTACGCGTTCACTAACTGAACTTATCCCCTACCTAAATAGGCAGCTAAAACCCTTTTTACAGCTGTTTACATTAACTGCACTGGCCTCGCGGCTTATGTAGTATAAAAATCGATTTGAAAAATGAAAAAAAAAAAAGCCAGATGGTCAGCCATGGCCCGTTCTTGTGCCGCATCTCCAACGTTCAGTTCACTGGTCCTCCAAGATGCAGTACCTATGTTGCCTCTTGCTACCTCTACATACCAGCGTCTATTTAGTTCTTAGGCGGCTATCTATACATAATCCATCGATAACCATCCGCCGCCTTTCCCAGGGATCCTCTTACTCCTTCCCATAACCCAGTCTAGCTTCATGTCTTCAGCCCCTCGTACACACATTCGCACAACTGCCTCCCCTTCTCATTTCAAGCTCATCCTAGATGCCGCCCTGGATCAGTATCTTGCAAACACAGGCATAAATCTGTCTGAACACCAGCTTGTCGACAAGCTGAAAGGATGCGACACTGCGGACGCCGTGATCGACGTACTTCAAGGAGGATCGTCTCGGTTTAGCATGTTTCGAGATGGCAATCGCAAGATGAAGCTTCTAAGGAAACTGAAACCAACCGTGGACATACTCCTCGCCCTCACGAACTGCGCACCACTCGTAAATGGCATTGGTTCGGTGAGTTCTAATTGGTGTTGCCCATTCGCTATGACCGGTTTACAACATGTTCTTTTTCAGGTGTTTCCACCCGCACGTGTCATATTTCCTGCCATTGGCGTCCTTCTCTCTGTTCGTATCCCCCTCCCTTGCTTCCAACTGGTTAACTAACCTTCATACCAAGGCGTCAAAGAAACTCAGTAAAGATTTTGATTCTATAAACGACCTCTTTCAATCCATGCAAGGTTCTCTCATCCGCCTCAAGATATACACTTCCCCTGAGACTCCTGTTACCGAGTCCATGCTCGAGATTTTGGTCAAGACGATGGCGGAACTGCTCACGATCCTGGCTCTGGCGACAAAAAAAATTAAGAAAGGTCGACTCTGTGAGTGAACTACCGTTTCTATGCTCCCATGATTAAGCGTTTGGCAGGGGCGTACGGACGGATGCTGATAGGGGATAATGAGGTCCAGGACGCACTTCAGAGGTTGGACAAATTGACCCGGGAAGAGTCTCTCGCCGTAGCGGCGCACACATTTGGTACCGTGAACAAGATAATGTGTTCGTCATCCATTTCGTAGTAACATTATAGACAGGGCAGCTAAGACATTCTTTGCAGATGATCAGATGAACAAGGACATTCGGACATGGCTGTCACCTCCTGACCCATCTAAAAATCACAACATTGCGCGGAAACTTTACCATGAGGGAACCGCCAAGTGGTTCGTTGAAGGCGAAACATTCAAGGAATGGAAATCGAAGGGTTCGCTTCTGTGGTTAAATGGGAATGGTAGGTTGACTGCACTACTTGGGTGCTTTTTGTTGCTGACGGTCTTTTCTTGAAAGCGGGATCTGGCAAGAGCATCCTTTGGTACGTTTGCCTAGCATTATGGGGTATCACTAGCACTCATCTGAATGATCAGTTCCACCATCGTTGAGGATGTCCAGCGTCTATGCTATGGTGGATCTGCCTGCTTTGCGTACTTTTATTGCGACTTTCGAGACACGGAAAAGCAAAATATCCGTGGGCTACTATCTTCTCTCTTAGTGCAGCTCTGTTCCCAGTCAGATGCCTACCGTGCCATCGTCTCAGAATTGTACTCGAAACATGGTAATGGCCAGAAGCAGCCCGACGAGAAGGATCTTGCAGAAACTTTGAAGGCCATGCTCGTAACACCCGTTCAGGACCCAATGTACATCATCATTGATGCCCTCGACGAATGTCCCTCTCTGGAATGCCGTCTAAACGTGAAGAAGTATTGAAACTTATTAAAGACCTCGTCGACCCCCGCCTCCAAATTTAAGGATCTGCGTCACTAGCCGCCCCGAACCAGATATTCAGAAAGCCTTTACAAAGCTGGCGCATTGTCCTGTATCCCTTCATGCGGAAGGTGGGCAAACGCGGGACATCTCCGAATACATCTACTCAACGGTCAACACGGACCCATGATGAGTGAGTGGGAGGCGGAGAGAAAGGAACTCGTGATCAAAACGCTCTCGGAAAAGGCAAACGGAATGTAAGCTTCAAACCAGAACGACTATTTATTTCGCGATCATTATTCATGTCATGGCGTAGGTTTAGATGGGTTTTCTGCCAACTAGAGATACTGCGCCACTGTCAACCGAGGAACTTCCATTCGACGCTTGATTCACTCCCAAAAACACTAGATGAAACATACGAGGCCACGCTACGGAGGATCCGCGATAATGATTGGAAATTTGCTCATCGTCTTTCCAATGCCTTGCGTTCTCTGCTCGTCCACTCCGAGTCGAGGAGGTTGCGACGATGCTTGAATTCGATTTCGACGCTGGCAATATGCCAAGGCATGACGTAACCTGGCGAAACCCAGACTCTAACGGAGCTGTACTGTCCACATGCTCCAGCTTGGTTGTCATTGTCAATCGAGTCCATGGCGGAGGAAAGGAGACTCGTTTGTACAGTTTGCACACTTTTCTGTGCGGGAATTCTTGACCTCAGACCGGCTGGCGAGATCGACGGAAAGGCGCTACCATGTTCTCCCCAAAGAATCGCATAGAGTGCTTGCGCAGACATGCCTGAGCACGCTGCTCGGATTCGACAAGACGGACACGATACTATCGAGAACTTTCCGTTGTCTCATACGCGGCAAGATACTGGGTCGATCACGCACGATTCGAGGATGTCTCCTTGGATGTACGAGACGGAATGGAAACGTTGTTTGACCCAGACAAGACCCACTTCCTAGCTTGGATTGGAATATATGACTTGGACCAGCCCTGGAGGAGGGAACAAAGACACTTCGGTACACCCAA
The DNA here is from genome assembly GCA_022496185.1 of Multifurca ochricompacta. Taxonomy (NCBI): domain Eukaryota; kingdom Fungi; phylum Basidiomycota; class Agaricomycetes; order Russulales; family Russulaceae; genus Multifurca; species Multifurca ochricompacta. The sequence goes on along the minus strand of WTXG01000599.1, from coordinate 1,221 downwards.
TATACTACGCGGCTCTGCGGCTTCCCGCAATTGGTGAAATGGCTGGTAGACCATGGCGCTGATGTCAATGCGGAGGGCGGCTTATGGATATCCTCTGCAGGCAGCCAACGGACATGTCGAGATCGTGAAATGGCTGCTAGACCATGGCGCTGATGTCAATGCAGGGCGGCTTATGGATATCCTCTGCAGGCGGCGATAGCCAAGGACATGTCGAGAGTGAAGTGCTGCTAGACCATGGCGCTGATGTCAATGCAAAGGGCGGCATTATGGATATCCTCTGCAGGCGGCGCAGCCAACGGACATGTCGAGATGGTGAAATGGCTGGTAGACCATGGCGCTGATGTCAATGCAAGGGCGGCATTATGGATATCCTCTGCAGGCGGCGCAGCCAACGGACATGTCGAGATCGTGAAATGGCTGCTAGACCATGGCGCTGATGTCAATGCGGAGGGCGGCGATTATGGATATCCTCTGCAGGCAGCATAGTCAACGGACATGTCGAGATCGTGAAATGGCTGCTAGACCATGGCGCTGATGTCAATGCGGAGGGCGGCTTATGGATATCCTCTGCAGGCGGCGATAGACAACGGACATGTCGAGATCGTGAATCGCTGCTAGACCATGGCGCTGATGTCAATGCAAAGGGCGGCATTATGGATATCCTCTGCAGGCGGCGATAGCCAAGGACATGTCGAGATCGTGAAGTCGCTGCTAGACCATGGCGCTGATGTCAATGCGGAGGGCGGCTATGGATATCCTCTGCAGGCGGCAGCCAACGGACATGTCGAGATCGTGAAATGGCTGCTAGACCATGGCGCTGATGTCAATGCGGAGGGCGGCATTATGGATATCCTCTGCAGGCGGCGATAGCCAACGGACATGTCGAGATCGTGAAATGGCTGCTAGACCATGGTGCTGATGTCAATGCGGAGGGCGGCATTATGGATATCCTCTGCAGGCGGCGATAGCCAACGGACATGTCGAGATCGTGAAATGGCTGCTAGACCATGGCGCTGATGTCAATGCAAAGCGGCTATTATGGATATCCTCTGCAGGCGGCGATAGCAAGGACATGTCGAGATCGTGAAATGGCTGTAGACCATGGCGCTGATGTCAATGCAAAGGGCGGCTATTATGGATATCCTCTGCAGGCGGCGATAGCCAAGGACATGTCGAGATCGTGAAATGGCTGTAGACCATGGCGCTGATGTCAATGCGGAG
>WTXG01000598.1:0-10941 GCA_022496185.1 Multifurca ochricompacta | reverse complement strand
CATGGATGGACGCCTCGAGCCACATGGACCGGAAAGCCGACGAACGTCCCTTCAGCTACACAGCGTATCAACCAATGGGAAGAGATCCGGAAATCGGCCAATGAGAATTGTTGAAGGTGCAAAAGACCCTGGCAGAGAAGCCTACGAAGTTTACGCCTTATCGGACCAATGACATGGTATGGTTAGAAGGGAAGAACATTCATATGTCACATCCGACAGCCAAGTTAGCGCCCCGACATCACGGACCTTTCAAAATAACAAGGAAGCTGTCAGACGTATCCTACGAACTCGAACTTCCCCCCACATGGCACATTCATCCGGTCTTCCATGCCAGGCTGTTCACACCTTACAAGGAAACATCGCTACATGGAGAAAACTTCTCGAGACTGCCACCTGACCTTATCAATGGAGAAGAAGAGTGGGAAGTGGAACGCATTTTAAATTCGAAACGACAAGGCCGCGGGCGCAAACTGCATTACCTAGTCAAGTGGAAGGGTTCCCAGACTCTGACAACTCGTGGGAGCCCACCGGGGATATCTCTGCCCCGGTCCTTATCTCGGAGTTCCATGACCGACATCCAGAAGCGCCCAGAGACAGTTAAAAGGAACCAGTCTACAGACCCCGAAGAAATCCCCAGTACATGCTCTCTCAGCAACGTCCTACCACCATCCAATCTATCATGTCTTTCATCGCTGCCAACGCCGCTGTCGACGCCTTCACTGCCACTGCCGCAGCTGTTGAGAACTTCCCATCCGCTCATCCCTCCACACGCCCCTCTTCCCCTATCGACTATGAAGTCGCAGAGGCCCGTGTCAAAAATCAATCCCCAAACCCAAACGACAATTTCACCCATCGCAAAGACCCCCACCCCAATGACCTGCTCAACGGAGAGATCGATGATGAAGCCCCGAATTCCCGTTCATCCCCAACAATCCCAACTCTTCGATGTACTTCCCCTTGGAGATCACTATGGCCGACGGGTCCATGGCCATCGCCAAATACATTTACTATACCAATGGTGGGATGGATGTGGCGGGGTGTATGAAGAAGGACGGGCCGGTTTACGGAGCTCCCGTCTATCTGGAGGAAAGGTATACAGGTCGACTCCATCACACGTTGACTGATGAGCAGTTGGGTCACCTTGCCGCAGAGGACTGTCGCGCCTTCGCGATCGATGAGGTGATGAACGATATGAGGCTACCGTGCTTGAAGGCAGAGGTCATGAGGCTGAGGAAGAGTATCACCTTGAGGAGGACGCTGAACCAACAGTATAAGGAGCACGCGAAGATGATGGCAAGGCTGACGAATGGGATGTTCCAGTTGGAATCGGAGATTGTGGACATCAGGAAGAGGTTGGAAGCAGGGGATGTGTACCAGACAATTGCTGAAAGGTATGCGGACACTTATGCACGACCCCTCCCCCCTCGAACCTTGGGTGCGGCCCCAACGCTGCTGCCGACCCGGCTTGAGATGCCACGTTTGCACGAGAACCCGCGTGGGGAAACCTGCTGGTGATGTGATAGCAAGTATCACATAAGCTGGAACTGCCCCCTTAACCACAAGTGGTGTCGACACTGCCGAAGCAACCTCCACTGGAGCCGACACTGTATCTTCCGACGCGTAGGGGTGGCCCCGACTATCACCAACCCATCAGGTTGGTGTGGCAAGTGTCTTCGCCACAATGCCGGGCATAAAGAAATCGACTGCCCCGTCTACGACTTATGCCGCACATGCAGCCAGCGCGGTCCGTATGGATTTCTTCGCACCCACGCGTGCCCGCAAGAGTTGGAGTCGTACAGCATGGATGACCATAATGTAGCTGACGATTACCTGGAGCTGGTGCAGGATGATGACGGTACGAGTCGTTTCTAGCCGGGACTGCTAGAACCAGAAGAGGGGTGATGTTACAAACCCCGTCTCTTCCTGTCTTTTTCCTTTTACCCAACGACGACCCCTCCTTGCCACCTACTCTTCACTACCAGATCACGTCTCCATCGTGGGATCCCTCACGTGCCCTGCTCCCTTCCCCATGACTGTCTTTGTTTCTGTTTGTATCGCTGTACTCGTGTTTGGCCTGCCGTTGCTTATCTCTTATCCCTTATCTTTATGACCGGACACTTACTTAATTCCCTATCAGAAGCGTGGCTTTACGCCCTCCGCTTTCGTATATTCAGGCCCACATGACTCTGGTTATCTTATCTTTAGACACCCACTCGATTACGTATATAAGCCCACTGTAGCTACCTTGTAGACCTCAGACTCGACTTATTGAATACATCGGTGCTTGTCTTCTGGACTTCCCCCTTGTCTCTTGACGTCTGCCTGTCTCAGTGCTTTCGGCACTTTCCGCTCAACATCGTCTTAGAGTACAGCCTCTTGGACTTTGACTCATAACCTCTAAACCTCCAAGGGATCTTATTGGTCTCTTATCCGAACCCGCTTAGTACGCTGTCACACAAGTCATGTGGAACGTCCCACACCGGATGTAACATAAGTGATAAGATCAAAAATGTGTTCACAGTTAATTAGATACTTGGGATATACATCTAATACAAGTGATAAGATCAAAATGCGTTCACAATTAATTAGATACTTGGGATGTACATCTAAGTGATAAGATCAAAAATGCGTTCACATTTAATTAGATACTTAGGATATACATCTAATACAAGTGATAAGATCAAAAATGCGTTCACAATTAATTAGATACTTAGGATGTACATCTAAGTGATAAGATCAAAAATGCGTTCACAATTAATTAGATACTTAGGATGTACATCTAAGTGATAAGATCAAAAATGCGTTCACAATTAATTAGATACTTGGAATATACATCTAAGTGATAAGATCAAAAACGCGTTCACAGTTAATTAGATACTTAGGATATACATCTAATACAAGTGATAAGATCAAAAATGCGTTCACAATTAATTAGATACTTGGGATGTACATCTAAGTGATAAGATCAAAAATGCGTTCACAATTAATTAGATACTAAAGATATACATCTAAGATAATATAAGTGATAAGATCAAAACGCGTTCACAATTAAATAGATACAAGTGATAAAATCAATTCTGCATAACACTATATATAATATATTGTGTGTCTTTACCAGTGAGGCTGGGTGGCTTAGTGGTTAAAGCACCGGACCGAGCTTGTTCCCGGAGGTCTTAGGTTCAATCCATGTTTCAGCCATTTCTGTTCTAGGTTGACGAGCCTAGTAAAAAAATAATTTTATATAATAATATTCCCACGAGTATTCCGCGAGTACCCGTGTGGGTACCCGGGGTGCCAAAATCAATACCCGGATCCGCATGAGTATTTTCCCACGGATCACCCGGATCCGCGAGTATCAATACCTGCGAGTTTTCCCACGGCTCTACTCAAAAAACTCGTGAGTTACCCGGACTCATGCTATGCCCTATCTGCAGGACATCCCGGCATTGCCAATACATACACTCTTGCCAAACGAGATTACTGGTGGCCAAATATGAAGAAAGATGTGGAAAATTATGTGAAAGGATGTGCAGACTGCCAAGCCAACAAAGTAAACACACACCTGCACCCACCAGCACCATTCCCAATCACACCAACAACCTCTTTGCCATTCCAAACTATTGCTATGGACTTCATCGTCAAACTCCCCACCTCCAAAGGCTTTGACTCAATTTTGACTATCACAGACCACGATTGCTCCAAAGCGGCGCTGTTTATACCCTGCAACGAGTCTATTACAGCAGAAGGAGTCGCCAAACTCTACCTGGATCATGTCTACAGGCACTATGGTCTTCCTGAAAAGATCATTTCCAACCATGACCCACAATTTACCTCCACATTTGCTAGGGCACTTTGCAAGGTTCTGGATGTAAAGCAGAATATCTCAACAGCTTACCATCCACAGACGGACAGGCAATCAGAAAGGACAAACCAATGGCTAGAACAATATCTCCGGTTCTGGTGCAACGGACGACAGGACGACTGGGCAGACTGGCTGGCAACTGCAGAATTTGCACATAATTCGTGGCCCAATAACACTATGAAAACCTCTCCATTCTCCCTCATCATGGGATGGATGCCACGAACTACCTGGGCCAATAAACCCACAAATGTCCCATCAGCTGTGCAGCATATCGGCCAATGGGATGAGATCCAGCAATCAGCCAATGAGAACTTGCTGAAAGCGCAAAGGACCCTGTTGGAGAAGCCCTCAACATTCACACCTTATCAAACCAATGACTTGGTGTGGCTAGAAGGAAGGAACATTCGTACGTCACACCCAACGGCGAAATTGGCACCCTGATGACATGGACCTTTCAAGATAACAAGGAAGCTGTCAGATGTGTCATACGAACTGGAGCTCCCATCGACATGGAAAATTCATCTGGTCTTCCATGCCTGACTCCTGACGCCTTACAAAGAGACACCCCTGCATGGGGAAAACTTCCTGAGACCTCCCCCAGAACTGATCAATGGAGAAGCAGAATGGGAAGTGGAGCAGATTCTAGACTCCATACGTAAAGGCCGAGGGCGCAAACTGCATTACCTTGTCAAGTGGAAGGGATTCCCAGACTCTGACAACTCGTGGGAGCCAGCCGGGAATATCTTTGCCCCGGTCCTTATCTCGGAGTTCCATACCCGGCATCCAGAAGCGCCTAGAAACAATTAAAAGGACGACCTCGACCCTACACAAATTCCCCAGTATATGCCCTCTCAGCAAATTACTACCACTGAACACTCTATCATGTCTTTCATTGCCGCCTCTGCCGCTATCAACGCCTTCGCCTCCCCAATGACCATTGTCGAAAACTTCCCCTCAGCTCACCCCTCCACTCGCCCCTCATCCCCCATCGACTACGAAGCCGCAGAGGCCTGTGCCAAGAATCAGTCCCCCAACCCGAATGATGACTTCACTCATTGCGAAGAGCCCCACCCTAATGACCTACTCAACGGGGAGATCAACGACGAAGCTCCTGAATTTCCCTTCATCCCCAACAACCCCAACTCGTCGATGTACTTCCCCTTAGAAATTACAATGGCCGACAGCTCTATGGCCATTGCAAAATACATCTACTACACCAATGGAGGAATGGATGTGGCAGGATGTATGAAGAAAGATGGGCTGGTTTATGGGGCCCCCGTCTATTTGGAGGAGAGGTATACAGGCCGGCTCCACCACACGCTGACTGATGAACAGCTGGGCCATCTCGCTGCAGAGGACTGTCATGCCTTCGCCATTGACGAGGTGATGAACGACATGAGACTTCCACGCCTCAAAGCAGAAGTCATGAGGCTGTGGAAGAACATCACCTTGCGGAGGACACTGAATCAGCAGTACAAAGAACACGCGAAAATGATGGCAAGATTGACCAATGGGATGTTTCAGTTGGAGCAGGAGATTGTGGATATCAGAAAAAGATTGGAGATAGGGGATGTGTATCAAACAATCGCTGAAAGGTACGCTGACACCTATGCACGACCCCTCCCCCCTCGAACATTGGGTGCTGCCCCGACGCTACTGCCAAGTCATCTCGAGATGCCACGCTTGCATGAGAACCCACGCGGAGAGACCTGCTGGCATTGTGACAGCAGGTACCACATCAGTTGGAACTGCCCTCTCAACCACAAGTGGTGTCGACACTGCTGAAGCAATCTCCACTGGAGTCGACACTGCATCTTCCGGCGCATAGGGGTGGCCCCAATGATCAGCAACCCATCGGGGTGGTGCAGCAAGTGTCTTCGTCACAATGCCGGGCATCGAGAAATCGATTGCCCTGTCTACGATCTATGCTGCGCATGTGGTCAGCGCGGCCCATACAGTTTTCTTCACACCCACACATGTCCGCAGGAGCTAGAGTCGTACAAGATGGACGACTATAATGTAGCTGATGACTACTTGGAGCTGGTACAGGATGATGACGGTACGAATCGTTTCTAGCCGGGTCTGCTAGAACCAGAAGAGGGGGTGATGTTACGAACCCCATCTCTTCCCTTGTTCTTTCTCTTGCCCAACGATGACCCCTCTCTGCTGCCCACACTTCACTATCAGATCACATCTCCATCATGGGACCCATCACATGCTCTTCGTCCATCCCCGTGACCTTCCTGTTTACCTATGTTTGCTTGTTATCTTTACTTATCACTTATCTCCTTATCATACGATCGGACACTTACTTAGTTCCCTATCAGTAGAAGCCAGGCTTTATGCCCTCTGCTTCCAGATATTTGGGCCCACTTGACTCCGTACCCTTATCTCATAAACGCCCATCGAGTTACGTATATAAGTCCATGGTATCTCCCTTGTAGACCTCAGACTTGACTTGTTCAATACATCGGTGTTTATCTTCTGGATATCTCCCTGATCTTTGACTCATTCTATCTCGGTGCTTTCGGCACCTGTCCGCTTAACATCGTCTTTGGGAGCAGTCCCTTAGACTTTGACTCATCCCACTTGAACTCCAAGAGGTCCTATTGACCTCTTATCTGAACCCACGAATAACACTGTCACACAAGTCATGTGGAACATCCCGCACCAGACGTAACAGAGCAGCCCCTCTGACTTTGACTCATCCCTCTTGGAACTCCAAGAAGCCTTATTGGTTTCTTATCTGATTACGAACAATACACTGTCACACAAGTCATGTGGAATGTCCCACACTGGATGTAACATCAAGTCGAGTCTCCTCCCATCATGGCTTCATCCAGCCGCAGCCAGACCTTGTTTAAAGAAGAGCTCATTGAATGCAGAGACAAGAATAATCTTTCACAACAGACACTTGGCTCTGCCATCTGGAAAGACTTTGAAACTGAGTTTGAATACTACGTCTATCATGACGGAAGATACCAACTGGTAGAATATGACGACAAGAAAAGAGTTTGGTATCATATCTGATACTCGGAACAACGACACTCTTGGGTCACTACAGGACCTGCCCCACTAGAATTTGGATTAGGACCATGGAGGGAAAATCCCCCAGCCATTATCACTGACTCTGAAGAAGAGTACATAGAACAAGAACAAAGTGATGGTGCACTGCCATTAGCCATTGCTACCTTGGTTGCACCAGAGATTGCTATGATCAGAGCCCCTGCATTAGCAACTCCCCAGATATCTATACAATCCACTGATACCACCCATCCCCTCATCATGTCTACAATTGCTGCACAACTCCCTGACCCCACTCCCAACCCTCCACCTCCTCCCACCATGACTACCTCAAACATTCCACCCCCATCAGGATGGCTCTCAGGAGTATTGCCCCAGACCTTCACAGGAGATTGCTCCCAGAGCAAGAAATTCATGTTGGAGTTCACTACATTCAAGAACTTCAATCATGATGTCCCACAAATCATCAACCCCTTCCAGTGCGCCAACCTCTTCCTTTCCCTTATCAGAGGCAACGCAGTAGATGATTGGACTATGGAACAGCTAGAGTGGCTGAATGAGCAAGTTGAAAGTGGACATCATACCACAAGTGAAGGCCTATGGGAAACTATTGCCCAAAGGTTCAAAGATGCATTCACAGATGGACAGGCAAAGCAGAAAGCAGCGAGAGAGTTGAAATTGCTGAAGATGGAAAAAGGAGAACTTGATGCCTATGTGGCAAAGTTCAGGAGCCTGGCAAATCGAGCAGGATATGACACCGATGAGGAAGCTACCCTGGACCTCTTCTCCCAGGGTCTACCCAATCCTCTCGTCAAAAACATCATCCAATTCCATCACCCACAGGATTGGGATGCATGGGTTGATGCTGCATGAAGGCAGCAGCAGGATTACTTAGACTTCCAAACATGCTTTGGAGTCAATACAAAGAAGGGAAGGACTTGAGACCAGTGGAAGACAGCATTTGGAATTAAGCCAACGCACACTACACAGAGGGATCCTAATGCAATGGATACCTCTGCCAACAGAGTACGAGCAAGGGCCATGCTCACAGAAGACGAACAACTGGCACTTATGAAAGAAGGGTGGTGTTTCTGCTGCAAAGCCCAAGGGCATATGTCTCAAGATTGCCCAAAGAAGGGTGTGCAGGTTGCAGAAGCTACCATGACTACCGTGACCCCCATTCACAATAACCCACCTACCATAGACAAACGAACCAAGGAGGAAAAGGCCCAGGATATATGGGCAAAGATGATGAAGGAAAGTGAGGAAGTACATGCCATCCTGGTGGAAAAGGCATTTGCAAAAAAGGATTTTTGTTAAGCTCTACCCCATTGGCCTGGGTGCAAGCACTCCATGTCACCTCTGTGTATACTAGTCGATTCAAGTCATTAAAAATACCAGTACATTTCAAGACTACACAGAGGACGGCCGATCGAGATATCTTGGTGGACTCTGGAGCCACAGATAATTTCATCAGTCCACGACTGATCAGAACCTTAGGCTTAGGGATGCTGGCATTCCCTCAAGAAAAGAATATCTGGAATATTGATGGAACAGCCAACCATGCTGGAAAGATTACTCACTACACCAACCTAAACATCCAGGTTGGAGAGGCAACAAAGACCATCCACTTTCTGATCACCAACTTAGGGGATGAAGACCTCATTTTGGGATATCCATGGCTAGCTGCATTTGCACCCAAGATCAATTGGGCTGATGCAACAATGGACAAAGACTCTTACCCAACTATCATCACATCACTCGGTTATGACTATGCAATCAGACATTCAACAATGAAAGCCATGAGAACAGATGAAGAAGAGGACCAAGGTTATGGTTATGTCACTAAGGTGTCAGAATTGGCCCAGAAAGCAATACAAGGACAAGCAGAAAAGACTTACAGTGATATAGTGCCACACGCCTACCACTGGCATTGGAGGGTGTTCTCTGAAGAGGAGTCCCAGTGTTTTCCCCCTGTGCAACCCTGGGACCATGCCATCGACTTCCTACCTGATACACCGGCAGCAATAGATTGCAAGATCTATCCACTGTCCCAGTCCAAACAAGTGGCACTTACAGAATTCCTCAAAGAGCATCTGGCAAAGGGGTACATTTGTCCATCTAAGTCACTGTATGCCTCTCCCTTCTTCTTCATCAAAAAGAAGGATGGCAAATTACGACCAGTCCAAGACTACTGACAGATCAATGCTTACACTGTGAAAAACACTTATCCCTTACCCCTCATCTCTGAACTCATCAACACCATGAGAGACAAGTCCCTCTTCTCAAAAATGGATGTACAATGGGGTTACAACAACGTTAGAATCAAAGAGGGGGACCAGTGCAAGGCAGCATTTAAGATGAACCAGGGACTGTTTGAACCGAATGTCATGTTCTTTGGACTTACAAATTCACCAGCGACATTCCAGGCCATGATGAATCACATCTTCCATGTGTTGAACACAGAAGATGTTTGGTGATGCTTCAGGCATCAGGTAATTAGATTAGCTACTTTGTAGATTAGATTAGATACTGGAGTCTTGGACTTTTTACATTATCATTATTACTTTCTTTCTCACATTCCACAGTAGCTGACTGATGTACCATGTAACATGTGATTTCTGTAGTGGCCAATGGCCTTTGTCCCTCTTGTTTATTGTCCGGCACTTGTGGACTTATTCCCAGTGCGCACAGACCATCCCTTGGGGTATATAAGGGTGTCTGTTTCGTTTCTTTCACTTCAGAGTTCTTCTAACCTCTGAAGTGTAAGTTCCTTTTACTATACTTTCTTTTTACCTTTGACTAACTGTCTTCTGTAGACTACTTGTCTTTTAGGTCAGTAGTATAGTTATATAGAGTTCTTCTAACCTCTGAAGTACTACTTGTCTTTTAGCTTTATTGCTAACCTTCACAGTCAGTATGCTGTGCCTCATGCCTGCTCAACAGGTTATGGGCCCTGGGCATGCTAACTGACCTGTTTGCTTTTATGATCAGTCCAACAACTTCTTCAAGCTCACTACAAAGCTTCAAGACTTCACTCCCAATCAGTCTACCTTTGTGAGCTTTGATCTTTTTTCTACTTGCCCTTAACTGTCCACAAGGTGGTGCGCTTCATGTGCCCACCTTGATCTGTCTGGCTAGTCCCTCAGGGGATTCTTGCAAGAGGTGATGAGGGACCCTAAGCGGGTGAAACACCTTGAGTTCCTCATGTGTGCTCTAAGTAAATAGTATTCATAGTTGTAGCTGGGTTTTCATCCCATCCATAGACTTAGTAGGCCACTTGCCCAGAAGGCTTGGGGCTATAGGTTCAGTCAATGCTTGGCTTGATCCATAAGCCAGGTTTAGCGACCTGCTGGTAGAGTTTAGGGTCTAGAACAAGGCATGGGTAGTCACTCCCATGACGCTTGGGCTTGATACAAGTAGGCTTGAACTACTATAGTATTTACACAGTAGCTAGAGGGTCTCGTCTCTGGGCAGAAGTACCCGCTGCTTTCATTGGGGGTTTGCCCCAACCAGAGGAAACCTAATAGTCTACTATAGTCATGGCCCCAATCATCTAGGGCTTAATCATGGACTCCACCACCAGCACTAGAGGAAGGGCTCTATACCCTTTGTCTCTAGTGGAACTTGCAGTTGGCTCCTCCATGACATGACTCCCCATCTATTTGTCAAACAGGCATGAGGCGCAGCATACTGACTGTAATTGGTTAGCGGTTAAGGCTAGAAAAGACAAGTTACTTCAGAGGTAGAAGAAACTCTATTATACTATACTACACACCTAGAAAAGACAAGTTCTATATACAGAGTTAGTCTAAGGCAGTGAAGATAGTAGAGAGGACGACTTACACTTCAGAGGTAGAAGAAACTCTGAAGTGTAAGAGACGAAACAGACACCCTTATATACCCTAAGGGATGGTCTGTGCACACTGGGAATAAGTCCACAGGTGCCGGACAAAGTCCAAACAATAAACATGAGGGAGAAAAGCCATTGGCTACTACAGAAATCACATGTTACATGGTGCATCAGTCAGCTACTGCGGAATGTGAGAAAGAAA
>WTXG01000597.1:0-10998 GCA_022496185.1 Multifurca ochricompacta | reverse complement strand
CAAAGTCTATCAAAGTACGATGGAGAAACAATTCAAAACCAAGCAGGCACAAGAAGCTCATGTCAACAAGGCCCGAGAGAAATACGAGCAAGATTGTCTCCGTATAAATGCGTACACCGCACAAAGCACCCTCGTTCAAGGCAAAGATCTCGAGCGCATCTCCGTCAAACTCGAACGTGCTCAGCAAACTGTACACGCCAACGAGCGCGAATTTGCCAACTTTGCGCGTGCTTTGCAAGACACCGTAGCAAAATGGGAGCAGGAATGGAAACAATTTTGCGACAGTTGTCAAGATCTCGAAGAGGAGCGTATGGAGTTTACCAAGGATAACGTTTGGGCTTATGCTAATGCTGTCTCCATCGTTTGCGTTTCCGATGATGAGGTATGTGTGTCCGTGTGAATATACATGTCTTACGGCCCCCAATTCCGTGTCCCATCTGATGGCTGCTGATCCTACCTCATGACCATCTCTAGTCTTGTGAGCGTTTACGTCTCGCCCTCGAGTCCTTCGAACCGGAGAAAGATCAAGAAAATTTTGTCCGCGATTACGGGACAGGAAATGCCGTGCCAGATCCTCCACAATTCGTCAACTATTCTTCTTCTGAAGGTGCTCCTCTCACATCTTCGGCCTCAAAAGTCACAAGCCGTCCGGCCCAATTCACCCGCTCCACACAACGCATGAACCGACTTGCCAGTGCACCGCCTCAGTCCGACGACGAACCCTTTATCAACACTGCCGGTGTTGGCGCCGGTAATCGCAATGATCCCGTACCCGCCCGCGCCACCAGCCTTTCTAGGACGAGCACACGTCGGAATACCGCTCAGACAAACGGTCATGGCAACATAAACGGGTTCGCCCCTGGTTCCTCGCCGCCCGCGACGGCGCCCCGCGCTACTGGTAATTTCACCGCCCAGGCGATTAACCCAACACAACACGAACTTGTCGTGGGTGAAAATACGTACAAGGTCGATCTTTCCAAGGATCAACAGGGTGGCTCTCGTGCTTCAAATACCACCTCAAAAGTCGGCGATGAGACTGATCCCATGGTGCAAGCCATGGCAACTCTCCGTACCGCGGCAGGATCGAGTGTTGGTCGTAGTGGAACGCGCAAGGCAACTACAGAAGTTCCTTTACCCGGCGGCTCGTCCACTTCACCTTCCAACGCGCTCATACCACCTACCAATGTCTCCTCTTCGAGCAGAAATCTTGATTACCGCAACTCTGCAGAACTTGTCGTTGGTGTCCACCCAGCTGCGCAGGCTCCCCGCTCGCGTTCAACCTCACCCGCCCCCCGACTGCCAACTTTATGCAACCACCATCACAGGCACCGGCGTCTGTGGTAGATACTGTAATTGATACTTACCACCAGAGCTTCCCTGGCGAGCGTCGAAGTCGATCCAATAGTCGTCGCGCAAGCTTCAATGCAACGCAGCCCACCCCCACGTCATCCCATATTCAAGGAGGTAGCCAGGGCAGTCATCTGGAGCGCCCAGTTAGCCGAGACGGGCATACTGGCATTGGTGCCAATGGCCGTTCCCGTAGCCCATCCCTCAATCACCCTGCTTCCCGGAGCGTCTCGCCTGCTCCGCATTCTGGGCCGGTACGCGTTGGTAGTGTCAACCAAGGGGATCAAGGTGTAGGGCAGTATCGCGCCACGACGCCAAACACTGTGGGTATTGCCCTCGACCCACATGGAAACGTTGCTATGGACTCGATGGCGGACGTGTACCGCCAGCAGCAGCAGCAGCAACAACAACAACAACAACAACACAGCAACAACAACATCAAGTGGTCCAAGCCAGACAGGTGCAGCAAGCACAAGCGCCTCCGCCAATGCAGCCGCCACCACCTACTCCAATGCAGTATCAGCAAACTCCAGCTCAGTCACAACAACTTCAAGCACCCGGTGGCGTTGCTGCGCGACCCTCGCAACGCCAGCCGAGTATTAGCAATTCATACGGTGCTCCCACTCCATGGCAGACCGCCGCGGCACCACCACCTCAGCAATACGTTCCGCCACCACCGGCTCAACAGCAAGTCCCGCAGCATTCGCCCGCGTACGCACAAGCACCGCACCCATACGCGAACGCGCCACCATCGCAAGTGTATCATAACCAGCAGGTGAGCTATGGCATGCAGCAACCGCAGCAACCGCAGCAGCAGCAGCAGCAGCAAAGACAGCAAGTAATTCAGCGTGGCGCTCCGAGCTCGAGCGGGGAGATTACTATGTGCCACAACAACAGACGTTCGGGCCGCCACCCCAGCAGCAACAACAGCAGCAGCCATACCAGCAGCATGTCGGGTATGGGAATAGCGGGTATAGGCCGGTCAGCCCTGGTCCTGTGAACAGGACGCCATCGCCACAACCAATGGCGCTTACGCAGCCGCCAACACAACCTCTTTCGGAGCCGCCGACGCGGCAATATACGGAGGACGGACGGGGGGTGCTCTTTTATGGTGCGTATATTCTCTCACACACACACACTATCTCTTCTGAATATGGGTCTCATTGGGTATTGTGAACAGTGCGCGCATTGTACGACTATACGGCTACCATCCCGGAAGAATTCGATTTTCAAGCGAATGATATCATCGCGGTCACGGCTACGCCGGAAGATGGATGGTGGAGTGGGGAATTATTGGATGAGAAGCGACGCGTGCCAGGCAGACACATTTTCCCAAGTAATTTTGTGCATTTGTTCTGAAGAAAGGGCGGGCTCTCCGCACTCTTTCTTTTTTTATTTTATTGTGTTTCTTAGTGGGTGGATGTATAAGTTGGACTCGGTGGAATGAGGTGGGAGGAAGAGTACTAGTGGGGGTAGGGGAAGTGATAGTTGTTAGTATTTATTTATGCTCCTTTTCTTTACCTTGTGAACTCTCTCAATTTAACATAACCATAACATAAACAAGCCCCGTGGTGGGACGTTTTGAATGGATAAAAATGAAGCTCATTGGTTCGGTATACTCGTTCGTGTACATGCTTATCTTCAGTCGTCGTTGTTATACGTCGTGCGTGCACCTTAACCCCGCCCCCGACATGTTAACGCCGCGCTGCAGGCTCTAAAGGAGAAAGGGAAAAGGGTAGGTCAATTAACCTCAACCCTAAGTCTCCAAAACTCGAAGGTTGTTCGGATCCTCGTAATTGGATATTCTGCAGTTCAACTCGACATCCCCCTTTAGCAGCAAAGACACAGGGGTCAGTCGTCGATATAAAAAGCTTCGAATTATTTGGAATCCTCTCATCACTCACGATAATGGCTATCTTCGTAGAACTCTTCCTTGCCCTCTCTTTCCTTGTCGTTCTCCAAACCATCCGTAACCGTAAAAGAGCAGCCGGTCTACCGTTACCCCAGGTCCTCGACCTTTACCCCTCATTGGCAATGTCTTTGATATCCCACGCAATTATTCTTGGCTCAAGTATACCAAGTATTCCAAGGAACATGGTATCAATCATCCTTTTTCTTTTCATACCCCCCACTCACAACTAGAACGAACAGGCCCTATATTATCCTTTCAGGTTTTTGGTCAAGTCATCGTTGTCTTAAACAATCTCAAGTCGGCGAAAGATTTGCTTGAGAAACGAGCAGATATTTATTCTGATCGTCCTGTAATCCCATTCTTCGAAATGTATGTTTGCCAGAGTGGCGGTGTTCCCTTTTTTTTTTCTTTTCTTGACCGATATGGCTTAGGGCTGGATGGGAGTGGTTGTTAGGCCTCGCAAGATATTCTGAGCCTTGGCGTCTAGGACGAAAGATTCTCGATCGTGGACTTCGTTCGGGAGCTATAGCAACTTATCGACCCATGCAACAGGCAAAGACACACGCACTTCTCGGCCGACTGTTGGCAAAGCCTGATGAATGGGAAGCACACATCGAACTGTTAGTCTGACAGGTTATCAGAATGATGCTGGGGGCTTTTTTTGTTTTGTTTTTTTTTTAAAAAAGACGGTTACATAGGCTTCAAGGTGATTTGATACTGGCCCTGGCGTATGGTTATGACGTCCAAGGACCTGAAGACAGGAAACTCGGCGTCACTAAATTGTTCGTCAAAGTTATTGCAGAGAACACACTTCCAGGAGCTCTTCTGGTCAACGATATCTCATTTTGTAATGAATGCCCTATCTCTCATCCATCACCCTTTTTTTACTTTCCCCCCTTTTTTTTTTCTTTTTAGTGCGTTACATCCCTGAATGGTTACCATGGTTCAGCTACAAACCTCTTGCCCGCCGTGGCCACGATTTGGGGAGAGAAGTCAGAGATGACCCGATCACGTTTGTCAAAGCGAGTATGGTAAGTAAGATATCAATATTTCTGATATGGGAGAGTTTCACATGATGAGTAAATAGCTCAATGGGACAGCTCAACCCTCGCTTAGTCTGGAACGGCTTCAAGAATTAGAAAAATCAAGTGGCAAAGAGCGTGAAGAGGGAGAGAAAGTGATGGCTGATGCTATTGGAACCTTATATACAGGTCTGTATTAATGTTCAAAAGTATAAAGACTGGCGCCACATTGACATGATCACAGCCGGCGCGGACACTGTATGTCTGCAAACTTTTATTTCCAGACATATTTACCGACTCGACCACTCATTTCCTAGACCGTGTCTGCCATCATGACCTTTTTAACAGCGATCTTGATCCGTCCTGACATACAGAAGCGAGTACAGGACGAACTTGATGCCGTTACGGGGAGAGAACGGCTCCCTACTTTTGAGGATCGTCCCAAGTTGCCTTTTGTTGAAGCAGTGTGTAAGGAAACTCTAAGGTGGAGACCCGTCACGCCTCTGGGTGAGTTTAATCTATACTCTATCTGCTGTTTATTATAATCAATCTGAACATGTTTTTGCGACCGGGAAGCTATTCCTCATGCAACCACAAAGAGTGATGTCTACGAAGGTTTTTTCATACCCAAAGGTGCTTTTTTCTCTTTGTTGTTGCAGGGTTATAATTTGTGAATAACGTTTTGCTCCCGCGTATATCCCACCAGGCTCCGTGGTGATTGGAAATACCTGGTATGTCAATTTCTAATTCGCACACGCTTTTTGAGATGGGTTTACCAACATTTTCTCACAGGGCAATTTACATGACCCAGATGTATATCCGGAACCTGAAGTCTTCAAACCTGAACGTTTCATTAACCCGGACGGGAGCGTGCGTGAGGATCCCGCTCTGACAACCGCGTTCGGATATGGAGACGGATTTGTCCTGGAAGACACTTTGTCGATGCGACATTGTTCATTGTCGTCGCTTCCTTGCTCTCAGTTTTTGACATCAAGAGAGGACGGGGAGGTGAGGGTTCCGGTGCTTTTGAGTACTTGGAGACGTATACTGGGGACCTCACAAGGTAAACTTCTTTCTTTCGGAAGGGAGGAACGGAATTGATTTCGACTTGTCCATCTAGTCGGCCGAATCCGTTCCAATGCGCTTTTGTACCTAGGGATAAAGGGGCCGAAGAACTACTGATCGGTCTTGATGGATAAGAGATAGAGCTCTCAAGCAAGCAAGCAGGATGTATGTAAATGTAGAAATTAGTTTGGTAGATGTTGGAAAGATGAAATGAAATGCCAAAGTAGCGTTTCTAGCTGTGAAACTCTTTCTCAACGTGTGTGGAGAAGAAGAAACTTCAAACACTCACTTACTCTTGTAAAGATGCCTCGGGCGTTGAGCATGAAACCTCCATCCTCTCTTCCATTACAAAACCTGAATTAAATCACTTATGATCTAGTTCTAGTTTATTTTATTGGTACATTTGCATTCTGCCTGTCTATTGCTTAATCCAGCTTCACTGCCCTGTCTTTATTGCCTAGCCTTGGCATGATGGCTTCTGTAAGGTGTGAGCGTTGGGCATGAAACCTTCGGCCGCCTCCACTCTAGGCTAACTCTTCACAAGAGCCCCGGACTAGAACTTTTCTGATTATTTGATCTCGGTTTTAGACACTCTTTACTATATACTTCAAAGCGTTTAATGCATGAAAGTTTCATCACATCGCGCTCCGGGCCGGCTTCCCGTCCATTCTCTAATCTATCTATCTCATTTTCTTCACCTCTCCGTCCACTCCTTACAATCAATTTCATATCTTAACTGTTGCCTGCACTTCACCGTCACACCACCGTCACACCACCGTCTTCAGGTTGTACAAAGGAACAGTTATCAAACAAGGCGCAAGGTCAATCGGCACCGTCATCGGTAACATCCAGCACAATCCTACTCTCGCCGATTTCATTGCGTCGCGCGGGCTTCCGGCTTTCCTCCTCTCTGCTCACCGCTCACCTTACTCTTTAGGGAACACACTTTGCCTCGCACTCACCGCAGATTGGATCCGTACGTACACTCTCCAGGCTCGTTCTGCGGAGCCGGGTTGCTGGAGGGAGCATTTCAAGGGGGGACTGTGCCTGTGAGTGTCGATGAGGCCCTATACCCGTTGTCGGTCGGCCATAAGCCACACCACCATACTACGGCTGGCCGATTAAAGCCGCGCCGCGTTGGAGCTTGATGATCCATGATCGGAGGAGATCTAAATATCGGCCGAAAGCATCATTTTAGTAGCCCCCACTGAAGTTAAGTAACTGGCGGCACGTTCATTCAATCCGTGGGTTTTTTGTGTTCCTTAAAAAGAGATGAACTAGAGAGAGAGAAGAGAGAAAGAGAGGGGAGGCGATGAGATGAGATAATTCATATATCCTATGGGGACCGAGTAACTTTGAGATGGCTGGCTTATTTTAGGCCGTGCGTGCTCAAATGCTGCCTGAGAAAGTTGCTTGTAAGGAATGAACGGGCATACGGCCCGGAACGCGCACCGAATCCACCAAAGTGCCTATATCTTGTGAGCCAAAGAGGTCGGGTGCTGTGCTGAGCGTCCGAGCTATCGCTGATGTGATCCTTCACCGTGGGGGATCAGATCGACCATCGCAAGTTCTTGATGATGTAAAAGGTAATACTTATATGATTTGATAGGTACCGAGGAGAGGAGAGGAGTAGGGCTGCGCACCATACCCGTAGCTTACAGTATGACGGTGCTGTAGTACGGTGCCATACCCATACCGTACCAGCTCAAGTCAATCATCGAGACAGACGGTTACGGGTACGGAAAACACCGTCTGAACCCGTCAAAAAACGGCCATAGACGGCATTAGACAGCATGGATGGCAGGGCTTTAATCTTGTCATTAAGCCACCAAAACTCCCCCACTATAGTATCTTTACCTATTTAGATAGTAGATAAGTGTTAGCTAAATATGGTAAAGATAAGAGATAAGATAAACTAACTAATACTCACTTCAGTTTATGTTGTTACGCCCGGTGCGGGACGTTCCACACAACTTGTGTGACAGTGTTCGTTCGGGATCAGATAAGGGATCAATAAGACCCCTTGGAGTTATGTGGGAGGAGTCACCGTCAAAGAGGCTGCACTCTAAGACAGTGTTGAGCGGAGAGTACCGGAAGTACTGAGACGATCGAGGTAGAGCCCTTCAAAGGAGTGTCCAGAAGACAAGCACCGATGTATTCAATAAGTCGAGTCTGAGGTCTACAGGGTAGCTACAGCGGACTTATATACGTAATCCAGTGGGCGTCTATAAGATAAGATATCGGAGTCAAGTGGGCCCGAATATACGGAAGCGGAGGGCGTAAAGCCTGGCTTCTGATAGGGTATTAAGTAAGTGTCCGGTCGTAAATAACGAGATAAGAGATAGAGAGATAAGAGTCAATCATGGGCAAACAACAGGTCAACAAGTACAATCAGGGTCACGGGACGGAAGAAGAGCACGGGATGGGTCCCAGGATGGAGACGTGATCAGGAAGTGTAAGGTAGGCGGTAGAGAAGGGTCATCATTGGGAAGAGTGAAGAAAACAGGGGCGGACGGCAGGGATTGTAACATCACCCCCTCTTCTGGTTCGAGCAGACCCTGCTAGAAACGACTCGTACCGTCATCGTCTTGCACCAATTCCAAATAATCATCGGCTACATTACGCTCGTCCATGGTATAATTCTCTTTATCCGAGTCCTGGGGGCATTGGTGAGTGCGGAGAATCCGTAGGGCCCGCGCTGGCCACACAAGCGACACAGATCATGAATCGGACAATCCAGTTCACGATGTCCGAGTTGTGACGCAGGCATTTGCCGCACCATCCAGACGGATTGGCAATTTGGAGCGACTCCTACGCGGCGGAAAATACAAAACCTACTCCAGTGCAGGTTGCTTCGACAATGCCGGCACCACTTGCGGTTGAGAGGACAGTTCCAGCTGATGTGGTACTTACTGTCACAGCGCCAGCACGTCTCCCCACGTGGGTTCTCATGCAGTCGCGGCATCTCGAACCGGTTCGGCAGCAGCACAGGAGCAGCCCCCAATGATCGTGGAGGCAAGGTCGGGCATATGTATCAGCGTACCTCTCGGCAATCGTCTGGTAGCATCTCCTTTCTCCAACCTTTTCCGGATCTCCACCAACTCCTGCTCTATTTGGAACATCCCGTTCGTCAGCCGGGCCATCATCTTCGCATGTTCTTTGTACTGTCGGTTGAGTGTGTTGCGCAAGGTCAGGTTCTTCCGCAGTCTCATTACCTCGGCTTTGAGACGCGGAAGTCGCATGTCACTCAGTACTTCGTCATGGCGAAGGCTCGCGAATCTTCGCCGCCAGATGTCCCAGCTGTTCGTCGGTCATGGTGTGATGCAAACGACCGGTATACCTTTCTTCCAGATAGACTGGAGCCCATAAACTGGACCGTCCTTTTTCATGCATCCAGCCACGTCCATCCCTCCATTGGTGTAGAAAATATACTTGGCGATAGCGGTGGTTCCATCACCCATAGTGATCTCGAGTGGGTAGTACGTGGAGGAGTTCGGGTTGTTGGCGAAGAAGGGAACTCCGGCACTTCGTCATCGACTCCATGCCTATCAGGTCATTTGGATGCGGCTCTTCACAATGTTCGAAAGTCGTCGTTGGGGTTGGGGGATTGGTTCTTGACTCGGGCCTCAGCAGCCTCGTAGTCGATGGGTGAGGAGGGGCGTGTGGAAGGGTGAGCGGAGGGAAATTCTCAACAACTACTGTGTGGCGTGAATGCGTCGACGGCGGCGTTGGCGGCGATGAAAGACATAATAGATTCGGTGGTAGGACGTTGCTGTGGGAGCATGTACTGGGGAATTTGCTTCGGAGGTCGTCGCCCTTTTAACTGTTCTTGGGCGCTTCTGGGTGTCGGGCGTGGAATTCTGAGATAAGGGGGAGCAAAGATATCCCCGGCTGGTTCCCACGAGCTGTCTGAGTCTGGGAATCCTTTCCACTTAACGAGGTAATGTAGCTTGCGCCCTCGGCCTTTACGTGAGGAGTCTAGAATCGCTCCACTTCCCATTCCGCTTCTCCATCGATTAATTCAGGGGGAGGTCTAGGGAAGTTTTCCCCATGCAGGGATGTCTCCTTGTACGGTGTCAACAGTCTGGCATGGAAGACTGGGTGGATTCGCCATGTGGGGGAAGTTCGAGTTCATATGACACATCTGACAGCTTCCTTGTTATCTTGAAGGGTCCGTGACGTCGGGGCGCTAACTTGGCTGTCGGATGTGACGTGTGAACGTTCTTTCCTTCCAGCCACACCAAGTCATTGGTCTGATAAGGTGTGAACTTCGAGGGCTTCTCCGCTAGGGTTCTTTGCGCCTTCAACAGGTTCTCATTGGCTGATTTCCTGATCTCTTCCCATTGGCTGATACGCTGTGTGGCTGAGGGAACGTTCGTTGGCTTTCCAGTCCACGTGGCTCGAGGCGTCCATCCCATGATAAGTGAGAATGGAGAGTTTTTGTGGTGCCATTGGGCCAAGAGTTGTGTGTGAATTCTGCTGTCGCTAGCCAGTCAGCCCAGTCGTCCTGTCGTCCATTGCACCAGAACCGAAGATATTGTTCAGCCACTGGTTTGTCCTTTCTGATTGTCCATCTGTCTGTGGATGATAGGCCGTCGAGATGTTTTGGGTTATATTCAGCGTTTTACAGAGGGCCCTGGCAAATGTGGACGTGAAGCGTGGGTCGGGTCTGAAATGATTTTTTCCGGGAGGCCATAATGTCTGTAGACGTGATCTAGGTAGAGTTTGGCTACTCCTTCTGCTGTGATGGACTCATTGCATGGTATGAACAGTGCCGCTTTCGAACAGTCGTGATCAGTGATGGTCAAGATGGAGTCGAAGCCTCTGGAAGTGGGGAGTTTGACGATGAAGTCCATGGCGATGGTCTGGAATGGTTGTGACGCTGTGCAATGGGGAATAGTGCTGGTGGGTGTGGGTGCGTATTCACTTTGTTGGCTTGGCAATCTGCACATCCCTTCACATATTCCTCCACGTCCTTTTTCATGTTTGGCCACCAGTAGTCTCGTTTGGCAAGTGCGTAGGTATTAGCAATGCCTGGATGTCCTGCAGAGGGAAGGTCATGGTGAAAATGGATCACCCCCCTCTTAATGTTGTCGCCACCGGTGACAACGAGTCGATCCCCGTCCTTCCACCACAGGCCGTCAATCTTCTTCAGATTATGCGCCTCTGCCCATGATTGGCATAACTGCTGGTTCATGTTCTGTGACACCTGGGCCCATAAGTCCATGTCGTGGAGGCTGACGACGGCTGTCTCGTGAAGACTTCTTCAGGGAGTACTGTGATATCATTGTTGTCCTCCCCCCATGGTTTAAATCTGGTCGCCGAGACAGGGCATCTGCTCGTGCATTACGACTCCCGCGATGTGTTTCAACACAAAGTTATATTCTTCGAGCTCTAGACTTCGCGAGCGACCCGTCGGCTGATTTTATGGGGTTCTTTCCAGTAGAGCAGGTTGGAGTGATCAGTATGGATGACAGTTTATGGGGGTTCCCGCTAGGTATGGTCGCCAATGTCGTAGTGCCTTTACAATAGCTAGTAGCTCTCTGTCCCAAATATCGTAATTTCGTTCTGCTGGCGAGAATGTTTCTGAGTAGAAGGCAACTGGGTGAAGTAGTCCTGTTGCATCCCGCTGATTGAGTACGGCACCATTGG
>WTXG01000596.1:0-11057 GCA_022496185.1 Multifurca ochricompacta | reverse complement strand
AACTACCAGAACCAACCTTCATAGCATAGAACATGTATATAAACCCCTAGTAGATCAGAGTAAGACTCTAAGTCTGTTCTTCTGTATCCAATACAGGTGTTTAGGACTCACTTCTCTGAATTGAAAGACTCCCACTTGAACCTTCTAAGTTTGCGCCTTAGAGGGACTTCGACCCCAGAAACTTGTGGCAGGACTTAGCGTCTCTGCTCGACTTCGTCTCGCGCGTGTGCCCTTGACCAGCATACCTTGACTTGACATGACTTGACTTAGAAGAACTTGAAGTCTTGATAACTCGACCTTGAAACCCAGAACATCGACACAGCGCTACACCTAGCTGTGACAGGAACAGTTTTGTGGCCAACATGTGAGATGACAAAACCGGTATCTGGTGGTCATGGGAATGCATTGACAGTCATGTGACAATGTTTAATAAGTTGAACACACACCAAATAATCATCAAGAACACTTGCTTCTTACCATGCATGCCCTCTCTGCTGCCAAAAGGACTCACATCATCTCCCTCCTCACTTCAGGCAAATCTGCCCATAAAGTGTCAACTATGACTGGCCATGGCACTATTATCATCTCAAGATGGGTCATAAATACTGCCCTTACCATCCCAAGTCAAATGGAGGGAGACCAAGGAAGCTGACAGAGAGAAATGCTCAGCATGCTGTTTGCCTTATCTCCTCTGGCAGGGCAGACACAGATGTGGAAGTGACTAGAGCACTTCAGAAGTTGTTAATGGGTTCCTCTATCAACATAATATGCCCATCCATCCTCCCATCAAGTTTTCAAGCCATAACTGGCCCCTCCCATATCATACACCCCCATTCCATCATACAGTAACCCACAAAACCATTCCAATGTTTAACCATCCTGAAGAGATTGACCAACCACACCATAGGAATAATTTCCAAAATTAGTAGAAATTGGTAGATGATATTGTATCATCTAAGTGTCACTTAGAGCCTATACTGATGTCAATTGGGTCAGTGGTTCATGATATATAAAATGTTTTGTGTAGCAATGTCATTGAATTGGTTTTGTGGCCTATTGCACTTATGATGGAATGGGGGTGTATGATATGGGAGGGGCCAGTTATGGCTTGAAAACTTGATGGGAGGATGGATGGGCATATTATGTTGATAGAGGAACCCATTAACAACTTCTGAAGTGCTCTAGTCACTTCCACATCTGTGTCTGCCCTGCCAGAGGAGATAAGGCAAACAGCATGCTGAGCATTTCTCTCTGTCAGCTTCCTTGGTCTCCCTCCATTTGACTTGGGATGGTAAGGGCAGTATTTATGACCCATCTTGAGATGATAATAGTGCCATGGCCAGTCATAGTTGACACTTTATGGGCAGATTTGCCTGAAGTGAGGAGGGAGATGATGTGAGTCCTTTTGGCAGCAGAGAGGGCATGCATGGTAAGAAGCAAGTGTTCTTGATGATTATTTGGTGTGTGTTCAACTTATTAAACATTGTCACATGACTGTCAATGCATTCCCATGACCACCAGATACCGGTTTTGTCATCTCACATGTTGGCCACAAAACTGTTCCAATGATAATGCCTCACAAAACATTTTATATGTCATGAACCACTGATCCAATTGACATTATTATAGGCTCTAATTGAAGCTTAGATTCTACACTATCATCTACTAATTTCTACTAATTTTGGAAATTATTCTCATTGTGTGGTAGGTCAATCTCTTCAGGGTGGCCAAACATTGGAACGGTTTTGTGGGCTACTGTATATGTAATAGAGATCAGAGTCTGAATTGGAGTAACGTACTTGATGTATCAACAAAGTTGTAATCTAGCTAAATGGGGAGCGGAATCAATGTGGGCCAAATGAGAATATACATAGACAAATCCAGTATAGTTGCAATTCTGGTGGGAAAATATGTAAGAGTTCTTGTGTAAAATATGAGTCAGAGATAAGCACAGCCCAGGTCAAAGATAAGGAACAAATATGTACAAAGGGGGCCATAAATGTGGTCAACAAGGGATAAACGGGACCAAACAGAATGTCATGTGGAAGGAGAAAGAAATAAGACGACATAGCGGGGTTCATAACACTGATGTTGTGCACGACACTCAACTGACAATATAAAGAACATGTGAAAATGATGATGAGGTTGACAAGTGGGATGTTCCAGGTGGAACAGGAGCTGGTAGAGATTTGAAAGAGGTTGGAGAAGGGGGATGCATACCAAACTATTGCTGAAAGGTACGCTGACACATACGCATGGCCCCTTCCTCCATGATCATTGGGGGCTGCCCTGATGCTACTGCTGAACCGGTTCGAAATGCCATGTATGCATGAGAACCCCCATGGAGAGACATGTTGGCGGTGTGACAGTAAGTACCATATCAGTTGGAACTGTCCCCTCAACTGCAAGTGGTGTCATCACTGTCGCAGCAATATGCACTGGAGCTGTTTCTGCATCTTCCGTTGTGTTGGTGTTGCCCCAACGATCATCAACCCATCTGGGTGGTGTGGCAAGTGTCTTTGCCACAACTCAGGGCATCGCAAGCTGGACTGTCCCATCCATGACCTGTGCTACTCATGTGGACAACGCAGCCCTTATGGGTTCCTCTGTGCCTACAGATGTCCCCAGGATTCGGACAAAGAAAACTATACCATGGATGATCATAATGTAGCTGATGACTATCTGGACCTGGTGCAGGATGATGACAGTATGAGTCATTTCTAGCTGGGTCTGCTAGAGCCAGAAGAGGGGGTGATGTTACTACCCTTGCCTAGCAGCCCACTTTTCTTCACTATCCCCAATGATGACCCTACCCTTCCCCCTATGCTACATTTCTTGATTACATCTCCTTCCTGGGATCCATCATGTGCCCTGCTCCCCTCCCCATGATTGCCTTTGTCTTTGTCTGTACCACTTTACTTATGATTGGTCTCTTATCTCTTATCTCTTATCCTTACGACTGGACACTTACTTAATTCCCTATCAGAAGCACAGCTCTACGCCCTCCGCTTTCATATATTCAGGCCCACATGACTCTATGATATCTTATCTTTAGACACTCATTCAATTACATATATAAGTCCACTGTAACTACATTGTAGACCTCAGACTCGACTTATTGAATACATCAGTGTTTGTCTTCTGGACATTTCCTGTTGGATCTCTGACTCATCCCTCTCGGTGTTTCTGACACCTTTCTGCTCAACATTGTCTAAGGGAACAGCCCCTTTTACTTTGACTCATCCCACCCAAACTCCAAGAGACCTTATTGGTTTCTTAACTGATCCCGAACAATATGCTGTCACACAAGTCGTGTGGAATGTCCCACACTGGATGTAACAGTTTTCTTCACCCTTCCTAACGAGGACCCCTTGTTACTGCCTACCTTACATTTCCTGATCACATCTCTGTCCTGGGATCCATCACATGCCCTACTCCCCTCCCCATGACTTGCGATTGTACTTGTTGACTTGCTGTTTGTCTATGATTACTTCTTATCTCTTATCTCTCTATCTCTAAGACCAGACACTTACTTAATTCCCTATCAGAAGCCAGGCTTTATGCCCTCTGCTTCGTATATTCGGGCCCACTTGACTCCATATCCCTTATCTTTAGATGCCCACTTGATAATGTATATAAGTCCACTGTAGCTACGCTGTAGACCTTAGACTCGACTTATTGAATACATCGGTGCCTGTCTTCTGGACATCTCCTTTGAAAGCCTTGACTCGACTGTCTCAGTACTTCTGGTACTTTCCATTCAACATTGTCATAAGAGTACAGCCTCTTTGACTTTGACTTCTCCCACATAACTCCAAGGGGCCCTATTGGTCTCTTATCTGATTAATGAGTGAACACTGTCACACAAGTTGTGTGGAACATCCCGCACCAGACGTAACAAAAGGAGAATATTCAGTACAGTAAAGTAAAAGTCCATGTGAATCTCCAGTGGAGATTGAGACAGGAAATGTAAGTGGTGTTGCACCCACTCCAAAAGTAAATGAGTGCCAGTCCAAGTCAGTCTAAGTCCGAAAATCAGATCAGATAAGAAAAGATCATCAACTCCAGTCACATGACTTGGAGTGAGAAGTCCAAACATTGAGATGAAAGTTGAACACGTGCAGGTCAAAAAACCATCACAAAAGTCACACACACATCACAAGTGTGTCACAAACCATTACATTGACAAAAAGCATCACAACAAAAGACTACAAGTTGCAGTATTCTGGAGGGAATGAGGAGAGTGGCCTTCATGGCTTTGCAGATTCCTCATGGGGAGATCAAGAGGACTGCCACTTTACCTCAGGCTAGGGCCTAGCACAAGTGCACTCATGAGTTACCCAGATCCAAACTTGTGGGTATTTAGATTAGATAATCCCATACTCGGATCTGCACAAGTATGTTCCCACAGATCACCCAGAGCTGCGAGTCCTATACTCGCACAGATCCAAGTACTTGTGGGTATACTCGTAGGTTTACTTGTAAGGTTTGAGGCAGCCAGAGATCTTCATCTTGCATACACAGAAAGAATATATATATTACTAAAATCCCATGAAGTTTCAAGTCAGATCATGCATCCAATCCAAAATAAAACAAGAATCAGTTACAATATCTATAGAAATGTGAAAAAACGCAAAAAAATGCAAAAAAATGTGAAGTGTGGGGCATGCCAATCAGACTGTGCATTGCCTTCCTATCTAGGAAGGCAGGCTTAAGAATGCATGCATCGGCATGCATTGGTACAGAGATGCCAGGATCATGCCTAATTGATAAGATCAAAAACGTGTTCACAATTAATTAGATACTTAGGATATACATCTAAGTGATAAGATCAAAAATGCATTCACAGTTAATTAGATACTTAGGATATACATCTAATACAAGTGATAAGATCAAAAATGTGTTCACAATTAATTAGATACTTAGGATATACATCTAAGTGATAAGATCAAAAATGTGTTCACAGTTAATTAGATACTTGGGATGTACATCTAAGTGATAAGATCAAAAAAAAACACATTCACAGTTAATTAGATACTTAGGATATACATCTAATACAAGTGATAAGATCAAAAATGCATTCACAACTAATTAGATACTTGGAATGTACATCTGAGTGATAAGATCAAAAATGCGTTCACAATTAATTAGATACTAAAGATATACATCTAAGATAATACAAGTGATAAGATCAAAATGCGTTCACAATTAATTAGATACAATTGATAAAATCAATTCTGCATAACCCTATATATAATATATTGTGTGTCTTTACTAGTGAGGCTGGGTGGCTTAGTGGTTAGAGCACTGGACTGAGCTTGTTCCCAGAGGTCTTAGGTTCAATCCATGTTTCAGCCATTTCTGTTCTAGCTTGAGGAGCCTATTAAAAAAATAATTTTATATAATAATATTCCCATGAGTATTCTGCGAGTACCTGTGTGGGTACCTGGGGTGCCAAAATCAATACCTGGATCCACATGAGTATTTTCCCACAGATCACCTGGATCCACAAGTATCAATACCCACAAGTTTTCCCATGGCTCTACTCAAAAAACTCACGAGTTACCTGGACTTGTGCTATGCCCTACCTCAGGCTATGTGTACTTCTTGGCTAATGGTGCCATATCTTGGTGTTCCAGAAAGCAGAAGACAGTAGCACAGTCCACCACCAAGGCTGAATATATGAGCCTCTCTGAGGCTGCAAATCAGGCAGCATGGTATAGGACTTTTATGGAGGAATTAGGGTATGAGGTATCCTCACCTATATTACTCCACTGTGACAATAAGGGTGCTGTGGATTTAGCATTAAACCCTGTCACAGGAAGGTGGTCAAAGCACATACCTATCAAGTACCATGCCATTAGGAGGTACATAGAATTGCACACAATAGAGCTAGTGCAAACCCCCACTGGTGAGATGCTGGCAGATGGCTTCACAAAGTCTCTACCAAGAGCATCCTTTGAAATTATGGTAAATGGACTTGGATTAGTGCTGGAATGAGAGAGCTGGAATCTGGAGACTTTGTATACCAGCCTCACTTTCCCACCATGAGCACATTCTTGACCTCAAGAGTGATGCAAGAGATGTGTAGAGTTTCAGTTTGCATAAGCAAATCACCTTGATATGCCTCTGAACCCTACACTTCTTGTTGACTTGTTCTTGTCAAGTTGTAGACTCATTCTCAACATTGACAACATGAGACAAGCTCTTGGCTGCAATATGCTCATTCAATTGTGATGGCAGTGTGCTCATCCAACTCATTTCCCATCCATGACCAGATGCCTTCAGCATGGAGGGATGTTGAACATTAGATATGTTTGGTGATGCTTCAGGCATCAGGAGATTAGATTAGCTACTTTGTGGATTAGATTAGATACCAGAGTTTTGGACTTTTATCATATCATTATTACTTTCTTTCTCATGTTCCACAGTAGCTGACTGATGTACCTTAGTAATGATGTACAAGCATGTGATTACCAACTGGCCAATGGCCTTTATCCCTCTAGTTTATTGTCTGGCACTTGTGGACTTATTCCCAGTGCGCACAGACCATCCCTTGAAGTATATAAGGGTGTCTGTTTCATCTCTTACACTTCAGAGTTTCCTTCACCTCTGAAGTGTAAGTCCCTTCTACTCTACTTGCTACTTTACCTTTGACTAACTGTCTCTTGTAGATAACTTGTCTTTCTAGGTGTGTAGTATAGTAATATAGAGTTTCCTTCACCTCTTGAAGTATAACTTGTCTTTCTAGCCTAACATGCTAACTTTCTACAGTCAGTAAGCTGTGCCTCATGCCTGTTTGACAAAGGGTAGATATTTACATTTTAAGTCTGATAGCCTAGAATAACATTGTACTACTTAAGCTATAATCCATTCATCATCTGGCCATTCTTCATTGTTTTTGGTATCAGGTTGAGATGCTGCATACTTTAAATCAGCAGTCTCTACATAACCTGCCTTCATCCAAGCTCCCAAACATAGAAGAGCCTGAGTTGTATGCAATGGGACCACTAGTGATTGGCAGGGGTAACTGTTAAACAATCATGTTGCTGGTTATACTGACTGTGGTTAGTAGCGTGTTAAGCTAGAACAAAGACAAGTCTATATAGAACATTAGTCTAGAGGTAGTAGGAAGTAAAGTAAAAGGAACTTATGCTTCAGAGGTTAGAAGAACTCTGAAGTGTAAGAGACGAAACAGACACCCTTATATACCCATGGGGGCCAGGGGAAATGGTCTGTGCACACTGGGAATAAGTCCGCAAGTGCCAGTCAATAAACTATGAGGGATAAAGGCCATTGGCCAAAGAGATATCATGTGCTTACTACGCATTACTAAGTACATCACTAATCAGCTGAGTAAGGCAAGAAAGAAATGTAATAAAGATATCGTAAAAAGTCCGAAACTCCGGAACCTAATCTAATCTTATCTACAGCTAAAGCAATTCCTAGATGCCTGAAGCATCTCCAGACATGTCCCATGTCAACACCAATGAGTATACCCCAGGGTTACTGTTGACATGGGACGTGTCTGGAGATGCTTCAGGCATCTAGGGATTGCTTTAGCTGTAGATAAGATTAGATTAGTTTCCAGAGTTTCGGACTTTTTACAATATCTTTATTACATTTCTTTCTCACCTTACTCAGCTGATAAGTGAGGTCCTTAGTAATGCGCAGTAAGCACGTGATATCTCTTAGGCCAATGGCCTTTATCCCTCATTGTTTATTATCCAGCACTTGTGGACTTATTCCCAGTGTGCACAGACCATTTCCCCTGGCCCCATGGGTATATAAGGGTGTCTGTTTCGTCTCTTACACTTCAGAGTTCTTCTAACCTCTGAAGTGTAAGTTCCTTCTACTCTACTCTCTACTACCTTTAGACTAACGTTCTATAGACTTGTCTTATTCTAGGTCAGTAGTGTAGTATAATACAGAGTTCTTCTAACCTCTGAAGTACTTGTCTTATTCTAGCCTCACTGCTACTAACCACAGTCAGTATAACCAGCAGCATGATTGTTTGACAGGTTATGGGCCCTGCCACTCATACTGATCTGTAAATTCCCTTTATTCATTACAGCCCAACTCGCTCTTGCACACCAAGCTCACAAAAAGCTTCAAAGTCTTTCCCACTGCTTTCTTCCAGTGAGCTTCTTATTTACTGTCTGTGCACCTTAACACCCCACAGGATGATGCAGTTTACTGCTCATCCTGAACTGTTTGGCTAGCCCTTCGGGTTCTTGCAAAAGATGATGAGGGACCCTAAGCAGGTGAAACATCTTGAGCTCCTTGAGTGCGCACTAGGTATTAGTAATTTCTTAGTTGTAGCTGGGTCTTCATCCCATAGATAGCTTAGTAGGCCTATAGCCAGAAGCTTGTGGCTTTAAGTCCAGCCAATGCTTGGCTCTATCTGTAAGCCGGGTTTAGTGACTCACATGTGGAGTTTAGGGTCTAGAACAAGGCATGGGTAGTCACTCCCATGATGCTTGGGCTCGATACAAGTAGGCTGCACTACTATAGTCTATACATAGTAGATATAGTCTTCATCTCTGGGCATAAGTATCTGTTGCCTTTGTAGGGTAACCATGCCCTACCAGAGACAGACTAGACATCTACTTAGTCATGGCCCCAATCATCTAGGGCTTAATCATGGACTCCACCACCAGCATTAGAGGAAGGGCTATACACCCTTTGTCTCTAATGGAACTTGCAGTTGGCTCCTCCATGACATGACTCCCAGTCCTGTTTACACTAGACACACTGGCTAGTCTACCAGTGCTTATGTCTAGTTACAGGATTGTGCTAGACAGCCTTACTATACCTAGAAAGTCGCACAACAGAGGCAGGACCTTCTTAGGTTCTGAAGCATAGCGCCACAGTAGGGGTGGCACTCTTAAGCAAGACCTGGGCACTGGTTCTAATTGCTCCTTGGAACCAGGAACTTTTTATAACATCTCAAAATGCTGTCTTCAATCATCTTCCCTCCCTCCTCCAAGATGGAGTGCCTCAATGGCTCCAACTGGCAGGTCTGGTCTCCAATTTCAATGCCCTTTGAGGATGAACAGGCTCAGGAGGCACATTATGACCCCTACCCAGACATGCCCCTCCTCCCAGAGGACAAGGAGGAGAAGGAGAAAATGCAGAAGGAAGTAATTGATCCCATCCTTAGGGAATGGATGGGAGAAGAGGAAATGTTGATTGGGCTCCTCTTCCTCAACATCACCCAGGAAGTCTACTCTCAAGTAGCTTCTGATGCCAATTATCCTTCTCTTAGTGAGAAGTATAATAAGTTGGAATGGCTTTATGGCTCTGTAGGTAGCATGGCCACATATAATTTGTGGCTTGCCCTGGTGTCCTTCTGTCTTGATGAAGGACAGACATTTAGACCCAATTACAAAAGGTTCTAGATGCCAGGAGTACCCTTAGGGAGAATGGGATGGAGGTCAATGACCTCCAGATGAGCTTCATATTGCTGAAAGCTCTCCCAGACTCCTACAGTGCCATTGCCAGCTCATACTGGCCTCTGGCAATCCGGAGTGACTTTCTCCTCAGGACCTTGTGCAGAGGTTCCTAAATGAGGAAAGTCACCTGGCAGGTCCCTTGGAAGTGGTAGTGCAGTCCTATCTAAGGCTGCACCTGTCAAGTCAAAACCAAAAAATACAAATTTATCACCACTTCCCGCTGCTGCCCCTGGTTCACAAGGGGTGGTCTGCTTCTATTGCCAAAAGCCTGGACACAAGTCCAATGCTTGTGCAAAGAAGAAGAAGGACCTGGAGAATGCCAAAAAGGCAAGGCAGGGAACAAGAAGAGGGCTGAGGCCCAACATGTAAATACTATAGCCACTGTAGTTAATGGGAGTGGCAAAATAGAGGAGGTGCATGAAGCACCTCGCATTCGCCTTTATGTTCACACCTATAATCTGGACATCAACTCAGATTATTGGATGCTTGATAGTGGAGCAACAGCTCATTTCAGTCCAAACCTTGAAGACTTTGATACATATAAAGTCGACACCACCCATGAAGTATCACTAGGTGACAACTCCATAGTCAAAACAATGGAGTTGGCACTGTGGTAATCAGGATGGATCAAGGTTTTGACTTGGAATTGAGCGATGTGCTCCACATGCCTGGAGGACATAAAATACTCTCTGCCAGTGCCCTAGTAGAAAAAGGGGCAACTGTTTCTTGATAATAAGAAGGCAACAATAAATATGGCGAAAATATTATAGCGGAAGCATGGAAGTTTGGCAAATTGTATTGGGTACTAGGCAAACATGTCCTAATAGTATCCATACATCTGCATCTGCCTCACTAGAAATCTGGCATCAAAGAATGGGCCATATGTCTAAAGAAGCCCTAAAGAGATATGCTCCTGAGGCTGTCAAAGGCCTCAGAATTAATAATAGCCAAGTGGAAGACAAGCCTGTTATGGCTGTGAAATGGGCAAGTCCCATCGTCTTCCATTTCCCCCATCTTCAAAGCGCACATCAGCCCCCCTTGAGATCCTTCATAGTGATCTTGTAGGTCCCTTGCAGTGCAGTTCAATACAAGGGAATCTATACTTTGCCACCTTCTTGGACAACTTTAGCAAATATGCTTTAATCATTCCAATGAAGTCAAAAGATCTGTTCACACCAGTTTTTAATAAACTGAAGACACTACTTGAAAACAAGTTTAATCATAAAATCAAGTGTCTTCATACAGATTGTGGTGGTGAGTATGTGAATAAGGCGCTGAAAGCAACGCTTGAAGATTATGGCATAGAGCATAAACTTACAATGCCGTACAGTCCACAACAGAATGGAAGGGCCGAGAGGTTCAATAGAACCATTATGGAAAAAGGCACTAGCATGCTGCACGATGCTGGCCTGTCTCTTGGTTCTGGGAGTGTGCTGTTGAGACAGCATGTCATATATATAATAGAACTCCCATCCATTCTAATAAGTGGAAAACTCCACTTGAGCTTCTGGTTGGGAACAAACCAGATGTCTCGTATTTTAAGGTCTTTGGTTGCAAAGCCTATTATCATGTTCCAGAGGGCAAGCGGCGTAAATTAGATCC
>WTXG01000595.1:0-11088 GCA_022496185.1 Multifurca ochricompacta | reverse complement strand
TACTGTGATATCATTGTTGTCCTCTCCTCCCTCATTCAGATCAGGTCATCGTGACAGGGCATCTGCACATGTGTTACAGCTCCCTGTGATGTGTTTCAGTATGAAGTTGTACTCTTCTAGCTCCAGGACTTCACAGGCGACCCATCAACTGATTTTATGGGGTTCCTTCCAATAGAGTAGATTGGAGTGATTGGTGTGGATGACGGTTTTATGGGGGGTTCCCACTAGGTATGGTCGCCAATGTTGTAGTGCTTTCACAATGGCCAGTAATTCTCTGTCCCAGATGTCGTAATTTTGCTCCGCTGGCGAGAATGCCTCTGAATAGAGGGTGACTGGATGGAGTAAACCTGCTGCGTCCTGCTGGTTCAGTACAGCGCCATTGGCAAGTGAGACGCATCAACTTCAAGTTCGAAGGGCTTGTTCAGATCTGGTTGTAACAGGACTGGTTCCAAGCCGATGATATCTCGAACTTGTTCAAAGGCCTGTTGTTGTTCATCCCCCAATACCAAGGTACATCCTTCTTTAATAACCCTTCATCAGTTGGGCGATCCCTGAGAATCCTTGGACAAAACGTCAATAAAAGTTGCAAAATCCAATAAAGGATCACACATCTTTGATGCATGTGGGTACAGGCCATTCCCAGATTCCTTGTATTTAACTGGATCCATCCGTACATGTCCTCCCTCTAAGATAATCCCCAGGTACTCTACACTTGGTTGTTTGAATATGCATTTGGCTGGTTTGAGATACAGATCATGCTCATGCAGGATATCCAACACTTGGTGTACTCGTTCTCATGATGGGTCAGGTCGTCCTGTGGTGGCACTAGTATGTCATCCATGTACACCACACTTCACCAGTAAGAATGAGGTCACAGGAAAATGTGGTTCATCATAGATTGGAACATGGCTGGCGAGTTGGTAAGGCCGAAGAACATGACATTTGGCTCAAAGAGCCCCTGGTTGGTTTTAACGCTGCCTTACACTGATCTTCTTCTTTGATCCGAATATTGTTGTAGCCCCAGCGGACATCCATTTTAGAGAACAGGGACTTGTTTGCATAGTGTCAATGAGCTCTGATATAAGTGGTAAGGGGTAGGCATTTTTTACAGTGTAGGTATTTATTTGTCATAATCTTGGACAGGTGAAGTTTGCCATCTTTCTTCTTGATAAAGAAGAATGGTGATGCATATGGCGACTTTGACAGATGAATATATCCTTTTGCAAGGTGCTCCTCAAGGAATGCCATGAGCACTGTCTGTTCTGTCTGGGATAACAGATAGATTTTGCAGTCAATTGTGGCCGGGGTGTCAGGTATGAAGTCAATGGCATGGTCCCATGGTCACGTAGGTGGGAAGCGTTGCGATTCTTCTTCTGAAAACACTTTCCAATGTCGGTGGTACACCCCAGTACTATTTCTTCAAAGGTCTTCTCTGTCTGTCCTTCTACTGCCTTCTGAGCAAGTTCTGAGGCTTTGGTAGTGAAGCAGTAACTGAGGTCATCACTTTCTCCTTCTATTCTGTGTACTGCCAATGGCAGGCTGCATAGTCATACCCCATCAATGTAATGAGAATGGGGTAGAATTCTTTGTCCATGGTCACATCACCCCAATTGATCTTTGCTTCGAATGCCAAGAGCCAGGGATATCCCAGGACCAGATCTTCATCACCTAAGTTGGTAACCAGAAAGTGAATGACTTTTGTCCTTTCCCCTACTTGGACATTAAGATCCATGTAATGGGTGATTTTTCCTGCTCAGTTTGCAGTTCCATCAATATTCCAAATGTTCTTTTCTTGGGGGAGTGCCAGCATCCCCAACCCCATGGTTCTTGCCATTCGTGAGCTAATAAAGTTATCGGTGGCTCTGGAATCAATCAGGATGTCACGATCGGCCGTCTTCTGTGTAGTCTCGAAATGTACTGGTATTTTCAGAGATTTGAAGCAACTAGTATACACAGAGGTTACATGTAGTGCTCGTGCCCAGGCCGATGGGTTTGAGCTGATCAAAAATCCTTCTTCGCGAATGCCTTCTCTACTAAGATGGCTCACACTTCCTCACTTTCCTTCATCATGTTTGCCCATATTTCCTGGGCCTTCTCTTCTTTCATCGGTGTTTTCTTTTTGATGGTCAGTGGGTTATTGCATATAGGCGTGGTCGTTGCTTCGGCCACCTGTACTCCCTTCTTTGGGCATTCCCTTGACATGTGTCCTTGTGCTTTACACCAAAAGCATCTTCCTTCTTTCATTAATGTTTGCCTCTCATCCTCAGTGAGTGTGGCTCTTGCTCAGGTTCTATCTGCCGACGTATCCATGGCATTTGGGTCATGCTGAGGGTGGTGCATGGGTTTTACTCTGAAAGCCACCTTCCATTGGTCGCGGGTAGTGTTTAAAGGTCCGGTTGCCCTAACTGAAAAAGCGACCAGAACTGGACCGGACACGACTGAATGCAACCGGACCACCAGTTGCGGTTGCCCAGATTCTGTGACTTATTGGTTGCCGGTTGCATGCTATTACAGAATATTGAAAGACTGATGAAAACCAGTTTAGACCGGTTGCAACTGGTCTATTTCCATATATGGCATAGCCAAAGTCCACAGCCATGGGAATACCCAACTCACAGATCCGAGTCATCTGGGAGAAATTCCCGTGGGCTCCTAAACTGGAAAGAAATGGCCAAAATTGGGAATTGAACCCAAGACCTACAGTCAGAGCCATGTCTACATGCACACGCTCCCACTCCAACCACTGAGCCACACAGTCTCACTACTAAAACCACACAATATATATTATATATGGTTACTAAGAGTATTATTAGATGTGTATCCTAAGTATCATGAACGCATTTTGTCGACATGACAGTTTGTGACGAATTTGTGACAATTTATCTGCTTAGTGCAACACTTGCATTTCCAGTCTCAATCTCCAGTGGAGATTCACATGGCTAGCCATTATACTGAGCATTCTACCTTACTTACAAGACACTAGAGTACATGTATTTAAACAGAACATATTGGAAAGACAGACCTCCAGCAGGGCCTATTGCCACTGCTTCGACTTGCTTCTTGCACGTGTGCCCCTCTTGTAACTTGTGGGCCTCTTGAACGTTGACCGCAGCTCTTGTAGTTCACTTTGACAGTCTTGAATCAACTTGCTTTTGATAGCCTTGACCTTGAGCCTTGATCCTGGCCCTCTGTGGTTCACCTTAATACTGTGACTTGACTGATCCTTGACAGTCTTGACCTTGACCTTGCGCATGCTCCATAACTTGAAGGACTGTGGCCTGAATGACCTTGACACAGCAGAAATTAGAACAGACTTAACAGAACTTAGAATGAGAAACACTCACCAAACCCACAAGGAGACAATGACATGTCCCCTTTCCTGAATCCCCGAACGACAATGTCTCACTCAGTGTGAGAACCACAGACCCCTCCAATAGATGACGCGTCCCTCGAATACCAATCTCCGGATCAAAACTTAGCAGACAGATCAGTAGCACTAGACATTGAGAGCGCCTTACCGAGAACTGAAACTGCCTTGCCCTTCTTGCAAGCGACTCCCTGATCAACAGCGCCCCACTTGACGCCAAACCAACGAACCTGGATTTCCTCCTCGAACCTCGACTGGAAGCATGACTACTCCAGGAATCTTCAGTGACATCCATTGATATGAATCTTGCAGCTGTGGTGACCTCCTTCCCATTTGCCCTTCCTACCCAATTAACCAACAACATTGACCCGAAGCTGAAAGGGAACACATGCTAGTTAGAATCATAAGAGGAGAATGCACCTTTCAACTGACATACACGCCTCATGGTTGACCTCTACCAAGGTGTAACGTCTGGTGCGGACGTTCGTCACGACGTGTGATAAGTCGTGTAGCGAAACTACAAAGTCAGGTGTACACTGTCTTTCAAGTGTATGGAGTTCAGGTGAGAAGTCAGTACCAAGGAGCTAATCCCTTAGTATCGGTGAGCGGAAAGAGTGCCAAAAGCACTGAGACGATTCAAGCGTCAGGTCTTAGGGATCACCCAGAAGGTAATGCACCAAGTCGATTAAGAAGTCGAGTCTAAGGTATACAGGCTATCTAGGTGGGCCTTATATACGTAATAGAGGTCGGAGTCTAAATCGGAGTTGTCGTACCTAGTGTATCAACAAAGTCGTAATGTAACTAAAAGGGGAACGGAGTCAATGTGGGCCAGGTGAGAATATATGCAGACGGATCCGGTATAGTCGCGATTCTGGTGGGAAAATACGTAAGCGTTCTAGTGTAGTGTATGAGTCACAGATAAGCACAGCCTGAGTCAGAGATAAGGAATAAACGTGTACAAAGGAAGCCACAATACAGTCAACAAAGGACAAGCGAAGCCAAACAGTACGTCACGTGATGAAAAGAAAACAGACGACGCAGCGGGGTTCGTAACATTACCCCTCTTCTAAGTCCTAGCAGAGCCAGCTAGATCGGCATACCGTCGTCATCCTGGACCAGGGAGAGATAGTCGTCGGCTACGGCATAGTGATCTGCATCGTAGTTCTCCTTTTCTTCGTCAGTGGGGCAAACGTGTGTTCGTAGAAAACCGTAGGGCCCCCGTCGCCCACAGCGAAAGCAGCCGTCATAAACATGACAGTCAATTTCTCGATGTCCGGCGTTGTGGGAGAGGCACTTACCACACCATCCTGAGGGGTTCTGGACGGTGGGAGCCTGTGTAAGTCGTCGGAACAAGCATTGGTGACTCCAATGCGAGGTACTTTGGCAGTGTCGGCATCGTTTCGCGGCTGTGGGACAACTCCAGCTGAGGTGATACTTGCTGCTACAGCGCCAGCAAAGCTTGCCATCGGGGTTTTTGTGGAGACGCGGCATTTCAAAGCAATGGGGGTTAAGCCGGGGCGCGAGGTCGAGGCAGCGACGAGGAAGTGGTCGCGCAAAAATATCGGCATACCATTCGGAAATGATCTGGTATGCCTCCCCTCGTTCCAACCTTGTCCTGATACTCGCCAAGTGGTGCTCTATATCAAAGACTCCCCGGTTAAGCTTTACCATCTGCCGTTCGTAATCGCGACGCTGCATCTCTAAGTTGTCTCACAGTGCTTGGAATTTGCGGAGCCGTGCAACCTCGGTGGTCAGGCGTGGCATTCGTAGGTCCCGAAGCACTTTGTTGATTGCGAAGGCGCGTGGGTTGTGGGCTGAGAGGTGCTGCAAGTGTTCGGGCCCTAAGACAAAGTGTAGTCATCCGACATTCTTCTCTTCAAGGTAAACTGGGGCCCCGTAGACGGGCCCTCCTTTCTCTAAGCATCCGGCTACGTCCATACCTTCATTGGTATAATAGATGTACTTGGCCACTTCTGTAGTGCCATCGTTCTTGGACGATGGGATCATGAGCGGGAAGTAGAACTGGGAGCTGGGATCGTTTGGGAAAAAGGGGAACTCAGGGGATTCATCACCGAAGTCCACGTTGATCAAGTCGTTGGGATGGGGGTGTTCGGGCAAATTAAAATCCTTGTCGATGTCGATGATCCTGTCCCCTTGGGCCACTTGGGTGGTCGCATCGTAGTCAATAGGAGAAAGTGGGCGAGAAGGAGGATGCACAGGAGTAAGTACGGGAAACGCATCAATGGCAGCAGAGGCGTGGATTTTAGATGATGACATGGGCAATTCTTTAGTTGGTTGTGGGGGAGAGAGCTGTTCCACAACTCGTATTTTCTCCGGCTCTTTATCTGCCTCTGGGTGGCGTCTATAGAAGTCTTCAATAAGCTTGGGCGCAAAGACATCCGCAGCAGGTTCCCACGAGTTGTCAGCATCTGAGAATCCCTTCCATTTGATCAAGTAATGGAGTCTTCGATTACGTCCTCGACCCTTCCATTTGGCGTCGGCAACACGTTCCACCTCCCATTCCGGTTCTCCATCAATGAGGTCAGGGGGAGGTCTGGGAAAGTTCTGTCCATGAATGGCAGTTTCTTTGTATGGCGTTAGAAGGTTAGCATGGAAGACAGGGTGTATCTTCCAGGTAGCAGGCAACGTGAGCTTGTATGTAATGTCTGAGAGCTTCTGTTCAATCACAAATGGGCCGTGGTGTCTAGGAGCTAATTTCGCTGTTGGATGTGACGTATGGATGTTACGCCCTTCTAGCCAGACCTGATCTCCGACTTGGTAGGGCGTAAACCTAGTGGGCTTCTCGGCTAGGGTCCTTTGCGCCTTCTGAAGGTTATCATTGGCTGATTTCTGTATCTCTTCCCATTGGCCGATACGTTGTGTCACAGATGGTACATTCGTGGGTTTGTCTGTCCACATAGTGCGAGGGTTCCACCCCATAATAAGAGAGAAGGGAGTGGTTTTCATCATTCCATTTGGCCAGCTGTTGTGTGCAAACTCTGCCGTCGCCAGCCACTCTGCCCAGTCATTCTGTTGTTCATTGCACCAAAATCGAAGGTATTGTTCCAGCCACTGGTTTGTTCGTTCCGACTGTCCATCAGTCTGCAGGTGGTATGCGGTAGATATGTTCTGCTGAATGTCGAGACGTTTACAGAGTGCTTGGGCGAACATGGAGGCAAATCGTGGGTCTCGGTCGGAAATGATCTTTTGTGGCAGTCCATAATGGCGGTAGACGTGATTTAGGTATAATTTTGCAACTCCTTCCGCCGATATTGTCTCATTACAGGGGATGAAGAGGGCAGCCTTCGAGTAGTCGTGGTCCGTAATGGTGAGTATTGAGTCGTACCCTTGTGATTGTGGCAGTTTGACAATAAAATCCATAGCAATGGTCTGGAAGGGAGCTGTCGCTATTGGTGTGATGGGTGAAAGTGCCGGCGGTTTTGGGTGAGTATTTACTTTGTTTGCCTGGCATTCTGCGCATCCCTTGACGTATGCTTCCATGTCTTTTTTCATGTTCGGCCACCAGTAGTCACGTTTGGCAAGGGCGTACGTGTTTGCAATTCCTGGGTGTCCTGCAGAGGGAAGGTCGTGGTGAAAATGAATCACCCCCCTCTTAATGTTGTCACCACCGGTGACAACCAACTGGTCTCCGTCTTTCCACCAGAGGCCGTCTTTCATCTTTATGTTATGCGGCTCTGCCCAGGATTTGCACAATTCCTGGTTCATATTCTGCGTTACTTGGGCCCATAGGTCCATGTCGTGGAGGCTGACAATGGCGGTTTTCGCAAAGACATCCTCTGGTAAAATGACAATGTTGTCGTTGTCGTTCTCTCCTTCATCTCATCTGGTCGGTCTAGACAGGGCATCAGCTCGTGCATTATGAGCTCCGGGCAGGTGCTTGAGTGTGAAATTGTACTCTTCGAGTTCTAAGACTTCTCGCGCTATCCGTCGACTAATCTTATGCGGTTCTCTCCAGTACAGAAGGTTGGAGTGGTTGGTATAGATGATGGTCTTATGCGGAGATCCAGCCAAGAATGGTCGCCAATGTCGTAGTGCTTTAACGATAGCCAATAGCTCTCTGTCCCAAATGTCATAATTCCTTTCTGCTGGTGAGAACATTTCCAAGTAGAATGCGACAGGGTGAAGAACCCCTCCAGTATCTCTTTGTGATAAAACTGCGCCATTTGCGTACATGGAGGCGTCCACCTCCAGTTCAAAGGGGTTGGCCAAGTCAGGTTGGATGAGGACCGGTTCCAAACTAATAATCTCTTTAATCCAGTCGAATGCACTCTGCTGTAATTCGTCCCAGTGCCAGGGTACGTCCTTTTTTAATAAATCATTCAGTGGTCGGGCGATGGCTGAGAATCCCTTGACGAAGCGTCGGTAGAAATTGCAAAATCCAATGAATGATCTGACATCCTTGGTACACTGAGGGACGGCCCATTCCCGAATGCCTTGAACTTTTACAGGGTCCATGCGCACTTGCCCCCCTTCAAGGATAACACCCAGATATTCAACGGTCTTTTGTTCAAAGGAGCACTTGGCAGGTTTCAGGTAGAGGTCATGTTTCGCCAGGATTTCTAATACTTCGTGGACTCGGGCTCGGTGGTGGTGAATGTCGTTTTTTGTGGCTACCAGGATATCATCCATATATACCACAACCTCCTCTGTAAGGATGAGATTTCGGAAAATGTGATTCATCATGGCCTGGAAGGTTGCCGGCGAGTTTGTCAAGCCGAAGAACATGACGTTGGGTTCGAAGAGTCCTTGATTGGTCTTGAAGGCGGCTTTGGGCTGATTGCCTTCTCGGATGCGAATGTTATTGTATCCCCAACGAACGTCCATCTTTGAAAACAGAGCTTTATCACGCATTTTGTTGATAATTTCCGAGATGAGAGGGAGTGGGTAGTTGTTTTTCACCATGAGTTCATTAATCCGTCTGTAATCCTGCACCGGTTGTAGTTTCCCATCCTTCTTCTTGATGAAAAAGAAGGGTGATGCATAAGGCGAGTTGAGGGTTGTATATATCCTTTTGCCAAGTGTTCCTCTAGGAAGGTAGAGAGCGCTTCCTTTTCCGGCTGTGACAGGGGGTAGATTTTACAATCTACTGATTGCAGGGCGTCCAGGACAAAGTCAATAGCATGGTCCCAAG
Organism: Multifurca ochricompacta; assembly: GCA_022496185.1. Classification (NCBI taxonomy): domain Eukaryota; kingdom Fungi; phylum Basidiomycota; class Agaricomycetes; order Russulales; family Russulaceae; genus Multifurca; species Multifurca ochricompacta. The sequence continues at coordinate 2,569 of WTXG01000595.1, read as the reverse complement.
GTCGAGAGGGAGGGAAACGTTGTGATTCTTCCTCTGAAAAGACCTTCCAATGTTGATGATATTCTGCTGGGACTACTTCTTCAAACGTTTTCTCGGGGTTCTTCTGGGCCTCTGCCTGGGCCAATTCTGATGCCTTTGTAACATAACAATACACCTGATCCACAGGTTCTACGTCACTCCAGGTGACAGCCGATCCCATGACGATAGCATGAGTGAGAGGATGTCGTGCAGCGTAGTCATATCCTAGAGACATAATGATGACCGGGTAGAAATCTCTATCCATGGTGGCTTCCGCCCAGTTGATTTTAGGTTCAAATGCTGCCAACCATGGATATCCCAGAACCATGTCTTCCTCTCCTAGATCCGTAATGAGGAAGCGAAGCTGCTTTGTTCGCTCCCCAACCTGTACCTCCAAATCACAGCAATGTGTGATCTTCCCAGCTTTGTTAGCTGTTCCATCTATGTTCCAGATATTTTTCTCCTGGGGGAGTAACTGTGTCCCCAATCCTAGCGTCCTCTGGAGTCATTGGCTAATAAAGTTGTCTGTAGCTCCGGAATCGATCAGGATTCGTCTGTCGGCCGTCTTCTGTTTGGTTTCAAAATGTACTGGTATTTTCAATGATTTGAAATGACTAGTGTATACAGAAGTTACATGGAGTGCTCTCGCCCAGGCCAATGGGATCGAGCCGATCAAAAATCCTTTTGGCCGAAGGCCTTGTCGACAATCAAGGCACGCACCGCCTCATCTTCATTCATCATGTGTTCCCAGATTGCTGCTGCCTTCTGCTCTTTAGTCTTTGGGGCAGTTGCCGGGTTCTCTTTTACTGGGGCTGGTAGGTTCTGTATTGGCGGTGTTGTGGCAGTGGCAGCTACTGTTGCCTCTGCAACTCGGACTGTTTTCTTTGGGCAGAATCGTGACATATGCCCTTGTGCTCGGCAGTGAAAGCAACGCCCTTCCTTCATGAGATTCTTCTTTTCATCGTCGGTAAGGGCTGCACGAGCCTTGGTACAGTCTGCCGACATGTCCATAGCGTTAGGGTCTCTAGGGTGGGTAGGTTTCACCCCAAACGCCGCCTTCCACTGATCACGAGTTCTGCCCTTTTTCATATCGACTCCAAATCGCGTCTGGAAGTCCAAGTAATCCTGTTGCTGCATTCTAGCAGCATTCGTCCACTGGCTCCACGACTCAGGGTGATGGAATTGAATGATGTTTTTCACCAGGGGTTAGGCAATCCCTGGGAGAAGAGGTCAAGCGTCACCTCTTCATTCACATCGTACCCTGCTCTCTTGGCCAGGTTGCGAAATTTGGCCACATAGCCATCTAAATCCCCTCTCTCCATTTTAAGGGACTTCAATTCTCTGGCAGCCTTCTGTTTGGCCTGCCCATCTGTGAAGGCGTCTTTAAATCTTTGCGCCACTACATCCACAGATCCTCGTCTGTGGTTCTGGTTCCGGCTGTAACTCTGTTGTTCAGCCATTCGATTTGCTCCATTGTCCAATCATCAACGGAGTCCCCTCTAATAAGCGAGAGGAAAAGGTTGGTTTGTTGGAATGGGTTTACGATCTGCGGGACATTGTGGTTGAAGTTTTTGAACGTCTCGAACTCAAGCATGAATTTCTTGCTCTGGGATCAGTCACCAGTGAATGTCGTTAGCAGGACTCCCATAAGGCGTCCTGATGGGGAGGGAGGTTCGGAGCGGGGACAACTGGAGCGGGGTCAGGTAACTGTGCAGCGATCGTGGACATCGTTGGATAGGTAATGGTCGGGGTGTCTGAGGTTTGTCGTGTAATCTGGGGAGAGACTAAAGCAGTTATTCTGAATGTAGTACTCTTGGGTGCAACTGTCTGAGCCGTAAAATCTGTGGCTATGACTTGTGCGTCTTCGCTGCTTTCTTCGATATACTCTTTGGGTTCTGAATCTGTGACGATGGCGGGAGGATTTTCTCTCCAAGGTCCTAGGCCATACTCTGGTGGGCGGGTCCTGTGGTAACCCAGGAACGATGGCTTCGAGAGTAACGGATACGGTACCAGACCCTCTTCTGTTCGTCGTATTCAACTGGCTGGTACTGGTCGTCGTGATAGACGTAGTATCCAAACTTGGTTTCAAAGTCTTTCCAGATGGCAGAGCCAAGGACTTGTTGTGAAAGATTATCCTCGTCTTGGCGGTCGATGAGCTCTTCGTTATGCAAGGTCTGACTACGGCTGGATGAAGCCACGGTGGGGAGAGACTCAACTTAATGTAACGTCTGGTGCGGACGTTCGTCACGACGTGTGATAAGTCGCGTAGCGAAACTACAAAGTCAGGTGTACACTGTCTTTCAAGTGTATGGAGTTCAGGTGAGAAGTCGGTACCAAGGAGCTAATCCCTTAGTATCGGTGAGCGGAAAGAGTGCCAAAAGCACTGAGACGATTCAAGCGTCGGGTCTTAGGGATCACCCAGAAGGTAATGCACCAAGTCGATTAAGAAGTCGAGTCTAAGGTATACAGGCTATCTAGGTGGGCCTTATATACGTAATAGAGGTCAGAGTCTAAATCAGAGTTGTCGTACCTAGTGTATCAACAAAGTCGT
>WTXG01000594.1:0-11107 GCA_022496185.1 Multifurca ochricompacta | reverse complement strand
CCTGGCTGTGACAACAAGAGTCATTGAGGGATCTTAAGCAGCCATAAATGAACGCGTTGTGTATCTCCTTGGTCTGGATGGCCCAGGTGTTACGTCCGGTGCGGATGTTCCACACGACTGGTGTGACAGCACGATACTGAGGTTCGATAAGAGACCAATAAGATCCTTGGAGTGAAGTGTGACGAGTCAAAGTCAAAGAGGCTGTACTCTAAGACATGGTGAGCGGAAAGTGCCAAAAGCACTGAGACAAGCAGATGTTCAAGAGACAAGGGAGAGTCCAGAAGACTAGCACTGATGTATTCAATAAGTCGAGTCTGAGCTCTACAGTGTAAACTATAGTCACTTATATACGTAAGAAGATGGGCGTCTACTGATAAGGATCACGGAGTCAAGTGGGCCCAAATATACAGAAGCGGAGGGCGTAAAGCCTAGCTTCTACTGATAGGGAATTAAGTAAATGTCCGGTCATACGATAAGGAGATAAGCGATAAGAGAGATGTCAAAGGTAAACATAAGCAAACAAAGGGTCACGGGGATGGACGGAGAGCATGACGGATCCCACGATGGAGACGTGATCTGGTAATGAAGTGTAGGCGGTAGCAAGGGGTCGTCATTGGGCAGGAAAAAGAAAGTAGGAAGAGACGGGGTTCGTAACATCACCCCCTCTTCTGGTTCTAGCAGTCCCGGCTAGAAACGACTCGTACCGTCATCATCCTGTACCAACTCCAGGTAATCGTCGGCTACATTACGGTCATCCATGCTGTACATTCCAACTCCTGCGGACACGCGTGGGTACAAGAAACCCATACGGGCCGCGCTGACCACAAGCACGGCATAAGTCGTAGACGGGGCAGTCGATCTCTTTATGCCGGCATTGTGACGAAGGCACTTGCCGCACCAGCCCGACGGGTTGGTGATCGTCGGGGCCACCCCTACTCGTCGGAAGATGCAGTGTCGGCTCCAATGGAGATTGCTACGGCAGTGGCGACACCATTGCGATTGAGCGGGCAGTTCCAGCTGATGTGGTACTTGCTGTCGCAATGCCAGCAAGTCTCTCCGCGGGGGTTTTCGTGTAGGCGTGGCATCTCGAGTCGATTTGGCAGCAGCGTCGGGCCGCGCCCAAGGTTCGAGGGGGGAGGGGTCGCGCATAAGTGTCGGCGTACCTTTCAGCGATCGTCTGATACGCATCTCCCTTCTCCAACCTCTTCCTGATCTCAACAATCTCCTGTTCCAACTGGAACATTCCATTCGTCAGCCTAGCCATCATCTTCGTGCTCTTTGTACTGCTGGTTCAATGTCCTTCGCAACGTGATGTTCTTCCTCAACCTCATGACTTCTGCCTTCAGGTGCGGGAGCCTCATATCGTTCATTACTTCGTCATCGCAAAGGCGGGCAATCCTCCGCGGCAAGGTGGCCCAACTGCTTCATCAGTCAGTGTGTGATGAAGTCGACCCGTGTACCTTTCTTCCAGATAAACGGGAGCTCCGTAGACTGGCCCATTCTTCTTCATACATCCCGCCACGTCCATTCCTCCATTGGTGTAGTAGATGTATTTTGCGATGGCCGTGGTTCCGTCGGCCATGGTGATTTCTAAGGGAAAATACATTGAGGAATTGGGGTTATTGGGAATGAAAGGGAACTCGGGGGCTTCATCGTCAATCTCTCCGTTGAGTAGGTCGTTGGGGTGGGGGTCTTCGCTGTGAGTGAAGTCGTCGTTTGGGTTTGGGGATTGGTTCTTGACACGGGTCTCCGCAGCTTCATAGTCGATGGGGGAGGAGGGACGAGTGGACGGATGAGCAGACGGGAAGTTTTCGACGACATTCATGGGAGAGGTAAAGGCGTCGACGGCGGCAGAGGCGGCGATGAAAGACATAATGGATTGTTCTGTGGTAGTAATTCGCTGGGGGAGCATATACTGGGGGATTCACGAGAGTCTGGGACTGTTCTTTTAACTGTTTTTGGGCGCCTCTGGGTGCCTGGTATGGAACTCTGTGATAAGGACCGGGGCAAAGATATCTCCGGCCGGTTCCCATGAGTTGTCAGAGGGTGGGAATCCCTTCCACTTGATTAGGTAGTACAATTTGCGCCCTCGGCCTTGTCGCTTGGAGTCTAGAATGCGTTCCACTTCCCATTCTGCTTCTCCATCGATAAGGTCAGGTGGGGGTCTCGAGAAGTTTTCTCCATGCAGGGACGTTTCCTTATATGGTGTGAGCAGTCTGGCATGGAAGACTGGATGAATGCGCCATGTAGGGGGGAGTTCAAGTTCATATGACACATCTGACAGCTTCCTTGTTATTTTGAAAGGTCCGTGACATCGGGGCGCCAATTTGGCTGTTGGATGTGACGTGTGGATGTTCTTCCCTTCCAACCACACTAGGTCATTGGTCCGATAAGGCGTGAACCTTGTCTGCTTCTCTGCCAGGGTCTTTTGTGCCTTCAACAGGTTCTCATTGGCCGATTTCCTGATCTCTTCCCATTGGTTGATACGCTGCGTGGCTGAAGGGACGTTCACTGGTTTTCCTGTCCATGTGGCTCGAGGTGTCCATCCCATGATAAGTGAAAATGGGGAGTGTTTTGTAGTGCCATTGGGCCAGGAGTTGTGTGCAAACTCTGCTGTTGCGAGCCAGTCCGCCCAATCGTCCTGACGTCCATTACACCAAAAGCGAAGGTACTGCTCAAGCCACTGATTTGTCCTTTCCGATTGTCCATCTGTCTGTGGGTGGTACGCCGTAGAGATGTTTTGGGCAATATTCAACGTTTTGCAGAGTGCCCTGGCGAACGTGGATGTGAAGCGTGGGTCACGGTCTGAGATAATCTTTTCAGGGAGGCCGTAGTGTCTGTAGACGTGATCTAGGTAAAGCTTGGCCACTCCTTCTGCTGTAATGGACTCATTGCAGGGTATGAACAGTGCCGCTTTTGAGCAATCATGGTCAGTGATGGTCAGGATTGAATCGAAGCCTCTGGAAGTAGGGAGTTTAACTATGAAGTCCATGGCGATGGTCTGGAATGGTTGTGAAGCCGTTGGCGTAATTGGGAATGGTGCCGGTGGGTGTGGGTGCGTATTTACTTTGTTAGCCTGGCAGTCTGTGCATCCCTTCACGTACTCTTCCACATCTTTTTTCATATTCGGCCACCAGTAGTCTCGTTTGGCAAGCGCGTAGGTGTTAGCGATGCCTGGGTGTCCGCCGAGGGAAGGTCATGGTGAAAATGGATCACCCCCCTCTTAATGTTGTCGCCACCGGTGACAATGAGTCGATCCCCGTCTTTCCACCAAAGGCCGTCGGTCTGCTTCAGGTTATGTGCCTCCGCCCATGATTCGCATAGCTGTTGATTCATATTTCGCGAAACCTGGGCCCATAGATCCATGTCGTGAAGACTGACAACGGCCGTCCTCGTAAAGACTTCCTCTGGGAGTACTGTTACATCATTGTTGTCCTCCGCACCATTGTTCAGATCAGGCCGCCTTGATAGGGCATCTGCACGGGCATTACGACTTCCAGCAATGTGCCTTAGTTCAAAGTTGTATTCTTCGAGCTCTAGGACTTCGCGAGCGACCCGTCGACTTATTTTATGGGGTTCTTTCCAATAGAGCAGGTTGGAGTGATCCGTATGAATGATGGTTTTGTCGGGAGTCCTGCTAAGTATGGTCGCCAGTGTCGTAGCGCTTTTACTATGGCCAGTAGTTCTCTATCCCAAATGTCATAATTCCATTCCGCTGGCGAGAATGTCTCTGAATAAAAGGCTACAGGGTGAAGAAGTCCCGTCGCGTCTCGCTGATTTAACACAGCCCCATTTGCGAAGTGGGATGCGTCGACCTCAAGTTCGAAGGGTTTCCGTAGGTCTGGTTGTAAAAGGACTGGTTCTGAGCTGATGATGTCGCGAATTTGTTCAAAAGCCGTTTGGTGCTCCTCCGTCCAGTGCCAAGGGACGTCTTTCTTCAGTAATCCATTCAGTGGTTGGGCGATCCCTGAGAATCCCCGAACAAAGCGTCGATAGAAGTTGCAGAAACCAATGAAAGACCGCACGTCCTTGACACATGTAGGCACTGGCCATTCCCGGATCCTTGCACCTTTACGGGGTCCATCCACCTGTCCTCCCTCTAGGATAACTCCAAGTACTCTACACTTGGTTGTTCGAATGAGCATTGGCAGGTTTAAGGTACAATCTGTTTCGCGAAGGATGTCCAACACCTGATGTACTCGTTCTCGATGGTGGGTTAGGTCGTTCGAGGGCACAATATGTCATCCATGTAAACCACTACTTCGCCAGTAGAATGAGGTCGCGGAAGATGTGGTTCATCATTGATTGGAAGGTAGCAGGTGAGTTGGTAAGGCCAAAAAACATAACATTTGGTTCGAACAGCCCCTGATTGGTCTTGAAGGCCGCTTTACATTGATCCCCATCTTTGATTCGAATGTTATTGTATCCCCAGCGGACGTCCATTTTGGAGAATAAGGATTTATCCCTCATGGTGTCGATGAGTTCCGAAATGAGTGGCAAAGGGTAGGCGTTTTTCACAGTATAGGCATTTATCCGTCGGTAATCTTGAACAGGTCGAAGTTTGCCATCTTTCTTCTTATAAAGAAGAACGGCGATGCGTATGGTGATTTTGACGGTCTAATGTATCCTTTTGCAAGATGTTCTTCCAGGAATGCTGTAAGCGCGGTTGTTCTGCCTGTGACAATGGGTAATTTTGCAGTCGATTGCCGATGGGGTATCAGGTATGAAGTCAATGGCATGATCCCATGGTCGCGGGGGGAAAGCGTTGCGATTCCTCCTGAGAACACTTTCCAGTGTCTATGGTATTCCGCTGGTACCACTTCTTCAAATGTCTTTTCCGTATGCCCTTCTACTGCCTTCTGCGCGAGCTCTGATGCTTTGGTAATAAAACAGCAGCTTGGGTCCTCCTCTTTTGTTGCTGCGCTGCAGAATGTCGGGCTGCGTAGTCATACCCCATGATGTAATGAGCACAGGGTAGGAGTCCTTGCTCATTGTCGCATCGCCCCAATTGATCTTGGGTTCAATGCAGCAGCCAGGGATATCCCAGAACTAAGTCTTCTCCGCCTAATTGGTGACTAGGAAGCGTATTGTTTTGTCTTCTCCCCCCTGGACATTTAGGTCGGTGTAATGTGTAATTTTCCTGCCCGATTGGCAGTTCCGTCAATATTCCAGATATTCTTTCCTGGGGAGTGCCAGCATTCCTAATCCCATGGTTTCACCATCCGGGCTGATGAAATTGTCGGTAGCTCCTGAGTCAATCAGGATGTCACGATCGGCCGTTCTCTGTGTAGTCTCGAAATGTACTGGTATTTTCAACGATTTGAAGCGACTAGTATACACAGAGGTTACATGTAATGCTCGTGCCCAGGCCGATGGGTTTGAGCCATCAAAAATCCTTCTTTGCGAATGCCTTTTCCACCAGGATGGCTCGCACTTCTTCGCTTTCCTTCATCATATTTGCCCATATTTCCTGCGCCTTTTCTTCCTTTGTCTTTTTGACGGTCGGTGGATTGTTATGGACTGGTGCAACCGTCGCTTCCGCCGCTGTACCCCCTTTTTCGGGCATTCTCTGGACATGTGCCCTTGCGCCTTGCAGCGAAAGCATCTTCCTTCTTTCATCAACGTCTGCCTTTCATCCTCCGTGAGCGCAACCCGGGCTCTGGTTCTGTCAGCAGAGGTATCCATGGCATTTGGATCCCTCTGACTAGTATGCACGGGTTTGACTCCGAAGGCGGCCTTCCACTGGTCGCGGGTCTTTCCCTTTTTCGTGTCGACCCCAAAACGCATCTGGAAATCGAGGTAATCTTGTTGCTGTCAGCGAGCAGCATCGACCCATGTTGTTACGAACCCCGTCTCTTCCTACTTTCTTTTTCCTGCCAATGACGACCCCTTGCTACCGCCTACACTTCATTACCAGATCACGTCTCCATTGTGGGATCCGTCATGTGCTCTCCGTCCATCCCTGTGACCCTTTTGTTTGCTTATGTTTGCCATTTGACATCCTCTCTTATCGCTTATCTCCTTATCATATGACTGGACATTTACTTAATTCCCTATCAGTAGAAGCTAGGCTTTACGCCCTCCGCTTCCATATATTTGGGCCCACTTGACTCTGTGATCCTTATCAGTAGACACCCATCTGCTTACGTATATAAGTCGACTATAGTTTACACTGTAGAGCTCAGACTCGACTTATTGAATACATCGGTGCTAGTCTTCTGGACTCTCCCTTGTCTCTTGAACGTCTGCTTGTCTCAGTGCTTTTGGCACTCTCCGCTCGCTCACCATTGTCTTAGAGTACAGCCTCTTTGACTTTGACTCATCACACTTCACTCCAAGAGATCTTATTGGTCTCTTATCCGAACCTCAGTATCGTGCTGTCACACCAGTCGTGTGGAACGTCCCGCACCGACGTAACACAATGGAAGGCCGCCTTTGGGGTCAAGCCTGTGCACTCCAGTTAGAGGGATCCGAATGCCATGGATACCTCCGCTGACAGGACCAGAGCATGAGTTCACTCACCGAAGATGAAAGGCAGATGTTGATGAAGGAAGGAAGGTGCTTTCGATGTAAAGCACAAGGACATATGTCAAAGGAATGCCCTAAGAAGGGGGCGCGAGTGGCCGAAGCAACAACCGCGCCCATACACAATAACCCACCAACCGTCAAAAAGAAAACACCAATGAAGGAAGAAAAGGCGCATGAAATATGGGCAAACATGATGAAGGAAGACGAAGAAGTGCGGGCCATCTTGGTAGAGAAGGCATTCGCGAAAAAGGATTTTTGATTGGCTCAACCCCATCGGCCTGGGCACAAGCATTACATGTAACCTCTGTGTATACTAGTCACTTCAAATCATTGAAAATACCAGTGCATTTCGAGACTACACAGAGACGGCCGATCGTGACATCCTGATTGACTCAGGTGCCACTGATACTTCATCAGTCCATGAATGGTATGGACCATGGACTGGGAATGCTGGCACTCCCCCAAGAAAGAATATCTGGAATATTGACGGAACTGCCATCAAGCAGGAAAAATTACACAGTACACCAATCTCAATGTTCAAGTGGGAGAAGTAACAAAAGTTATTCGTTTCCTGATTACCAACTTAGCCAGTGAAGATGTCGTTCTGGGATACCCCTGGCTTGCTGTGTTTGAACCAAAGATCAACTGGCAGGATGTGACCGTGGACCAGGAGTTCTATCCCATTCTTATCATGTCAATCAGATATGACTATGCCGTTCGACATTCAGCAGCATGAAGAATAGAAGAAGAGAGTAAAGATCCAGGTCACTGCTTCACTACCAAGGCATCGGAGCTTGCACAGAAGGTGGTGGAAGGACAGGCCAAAAAGACCTTTGAAGAGGTGGTACCAGAAGAGTATCACCGACACTGGAAGGTATTCTCAGAGGAAGAATCCCAATGCTTCCCGCCTGCACAACCATGGGACCATGCTATTGACTTTGCACCCAATACTCCATTGGCAATAGACTGCAAAATCTACCCATTGTCGCAGGCAGAACAGACAGCACTCACTGCATTTCTCGAAGAACATCTGGCGAAAGGATACATCTGTCCATCAAAGTCACCATATGCATCACCATTCTTCTTTATCAAGAAGAAAGATGGAAAACTTCAACCTGTCCAAGGATTATCGACAAATAAATGCCTACACTGTGAAGAATGCCTACCCACTGCCACTTATATCAGAGCTCATTGATACCATGTGAGATAAATCCCTGTTCTCTAAAATGGATGTCTGCTGGGGATACAATAACGTCCGAATTAAGGAAGGGGACCAGTGTAAAGTGGCGTTCAAAACCAACCAAGGGCTCTTTGAACCAAACGTCATGTTCTTCAGTCTCACTAATTCGCCTGCCACATTTCAATCCATGATGAATCACATCTTCTGTGATCTCATTCTCACTGGCGAGGTGGTATTGTACATGGATGATATCCTGGTAGCCACTACAAATGATCTTGCCCACCATTGAGAACGGGTACACCAAGTATTGGACATCTTGCATGAGCATGACCTATACCTCAAACCAACTAAGTGTTCATTTGAACAGCCAAGCGTGGAGTACTTGGGAGTTATCCTAGAAGGGGGGCATGTGCGAATGGACCCGGTAAAGGTCCAAGGAGTTCGGGAATGGCCTGTACCCACGTGTGTCAAAGACGTGCAATCTTTCGTTGGGTTCTGCAATTTCTACCGACACTTTGTTCAAGGATTCTCAGGGATCGCCCAACCTCTAAATGAGCTGTTAAAGAAAGATGTGCCATGGCATTGGGCAAAGGAACAACAACATGCCTTTTGAATGAATCTGCGATATCATCAGCTCAGAACTGGTTCTACTACAGCCAGATTTAGAAAAACCTTTCAAACTGGAAGTCGATGTGTCTCACTTTGCCAATGGTGCTGTACTGAACCAATGGGACACGACCAGACTGCTTCACCTGGTTGCCTTCTACTCAGAAACATTCTCTCAGCAGAACGAAATTACAATATTTGGGACAGAGAGTTACTGGCATTGTGAAGGCCTATGACATTGGCGACCATACCTAGCAGGAACCCCTCATAAACTATTATTCATACCGACCACTCCAACCTGCTCTATTGGAAGGAGCCCCACAAGATCAGTCGACGGGTTCCTCACGAAGTCCTGGAGCTGGAAGAGTACAATTTTGTACTGAAACATATCAGGAAGTCAATGCACGTGCAGATGCCTGTCAGATGACGATTTAAAATGGCAGGGAGGACAACAATGATATCACAGTACTCCCGAAGAGGTCTTCACAAAGCAGCTGTCGTCAGTCTTCACGACATGGATTTGGGCCCAAGTGTTGCAGAACATGAACCGCAGTTATGCGAATCATGGGCAGATGCACACAATCTGAAGAAAATTGATGGCCTCTGGTGGAAGGACAGGGATGTCTCATTGTCACCAGTGGCGACAACATTAAGAGGGGGGTGATCCATTTTCACCACGACCTCCCTCGGCAGGACACCCAGGAATTGCTAACACATATGCCTTGGCCAAGAGAGATTACTGGTGGCCAAGCATGAAGAAGGACATGGAGAGCTACGTGAAAGGATGTGCGGAATGCCAAGCCAATAAAGTAACACACCCACACCCACCAGCTCTATTCCCAATCACACCCATGAACTGATGCCATTTCAGACTGTGCTATGGACTTCATCGTGAAACTCCCCACATCAAGGGGCTTCGACTCAATCCTGACCGTTACGGACCACGACTCCAAAGCAGCACTGTTCATACCCTGTAATGAGTCCATCACAGCGGAAGGAGTAGCCAGACTTTACCTGGACCACGTCTACAGACATTACAGCCTCCCCCAGAAGATCATCTACCACGATCCACGCTTCACTTCCGCCTTCGCTAAGGCACTCTGTAAAATACTGGACGTAACCCAAAACATCTCAACAGCCTACCACCCACAGACCGATGGGCAATCAGAAAGGACAAACCAGTGGTTGGAACAATACCTTGTTCTGGTGTAACGGGCGACAAGATGATTGGGCTGACTGGCTAGCAACAGCGGAATTCACGCATAATTCGTGGCCCAATGGCACCACTAAAGCCTCTCCATTTTCACTTATCATGGGATGGACGCCGCGAACCACCTGGACCAACAAACCCACAAACGTCCCATCAGCCGCAGCATATCAGCCAATGGGAAGAGATCAGGCAATCGGCCAATGAAACCTGCTGAAGGCGCAAAAGACCCTGTCAGAGAAACCCTCGAAGTTCACACCTTATCAGACCAATGACTTGGTATGGCTCGAAGGGAAGAACATCCGTATGTCACATCCAACGGCCAAGTTAGCACCCCGACGACATGGACCCTTCAAGATAACAAGGAAGCTGTCAGATGTGTCATACGAGCTTGAACTTCCCCACATGGAGGATCCACCCAGTCTTCCACGCCAGACTTCTGACACCATATAAGGAAACACCCCTGCATGGGGAAAACTTCCCAAGGCCCCTTCCAGAACTGATTGATGGAGAAGCGGAATGGGAAGTGGATCAGATTCTAGATTCCATATGTAAAGGCCGAGGGCGCAAACTGCATTACCTTGTCAAGTGGAAGGGATTCCCAGACTCTGACAACTCGTGGGAGCCAGCCGGGAATATCTTTGCCCCAGTCCTTATCTCGGAGTTCCACCCGACACCCAGAAGTGCCCAAGGACATTAAAAGAGCCCTAGACCCAATAATCCCCAGTACATGCTCCCTCAGCAACGTCCTACCCCAAACAATCCATTATGTCTTTCATCGCTGCCAACTGCCATCGACGCCTTCACCGCCACCACAGTGGTTGTCAAGAACTTTCCCTCGCTCACCCCTCCACACGTCCCTCCTCCCCATCGACTACGAGGCGCAGAAGCCCGAGTCAAGACAATCCCCAATCCCAATGATGACTTTGACCACAGCGAAGAGCCGCACCCAAACGACCTTGGGTATGGATTAGATGACAAGTCCCAGAGTTTCCATTTCATTGCTAACAACCCCAACTCCTCCATGTATTTCCCCCTGGAGATTACAATGGCCGATGGGGACCTGCCATGCCAAGTATATCTTTTACACGAATGGGGGAATGGATGTGGCGGTGCATGAAGAAGGTGGCCCCGTTTATGGGGCTCCTGTTTATTTGGAGGAAAGGTATACTGGATGCCTCCATCACACGATGACCGACAAGCAACTAGGGCACTTGGCTGCAGAAGACACACAGGCCTTTGCCATGACGAGTACTCAAACATGCGGCTTCCGCCTCAAGGCTGAGGTCATGAGGCTGCAGAAGAACCTGACGCTCCTCCACGCTCAACAAACAGTACAAGGATGCAAAGATGATGGCGATTGACGAATGGATGTTCCAGATAGAGCAGGAGTTGGTGGAGATTCGAAGAGGTTGGAGAAGGGAGATGTGTATCAAACATCGCTGAAAGGTACACCGACACCTACACATGACCTCTCCCCCCATGATCATTGGGAGCGGCCCCTGTGCTGCTGCCCAATTGGTTCGAGATGCACGCCTGCATGAGAATCCCCACGGCGAGACATGTTGGTGCTGCGATAGCAAGTA